>JAULKO010063720.1:0-10498 GCA_032356045.1 Mediaster aequalis | reverse complement strand
AAGAGCACAAAGTGACTACTTTTCAGTAAAAATAAAAGTCTTGTCTGAAAATTCAGTTACCTGCAATATGACCCCCCTCAAAAGACATGCATGCAGAACTAAAAAAAAAAATCATTTTTCAAGAGAAAGATAAAGATAAATAGTCATAGTTGAACGTATGGAGGTGATGGTATCTTCAAACCATCATTCGTAAAGTAGCGCGCCGGTGATTTTCCTTTGGGACTCATATTTGTTGAAATCAGAAAAATAATCAGCGACCGGTATTGTCCTCTGTGAAACAGAAAAGCCGCGTAAGGGCTAGGCAAATTATGTACAATGTAAATACAATGTAAATACAATACATTGGGACCTCCTTCCGTACACTGTACAACTAGAACAAATTAGTTAAAATCTGTTGGTGTCACAAACTCCATTGGTGGAAATTGGTGCATTACTGCCTCCACATTCCCGACAATAAGCGAAAAGTGAATGTTTGCTCTCCCAAGATCAACGGTGTTTTGATCTGCCCCGCAGTTCTATCATTTTATCAGTGGTACGTGTTTTACGTATGTTATTTTCCTTCGACATTGAGGTTTCGTAGACGCCTGATTGTAACCACCATCTGTATCTGGACCTGGTTTGGACATTCCTGAACTTTTCAAACATGATATAATAACAGTTTGTGATATTTTACCAAAAAATACGATATTTTCATGAATTTGAAGACTGTATCTCAGAATACAAGTAGTGCAGCAGAGTACATATAGACATGTATTTTGTTTTAGCAGCCTGCCCTGAAACAACCATGGACTGGATCACTCTTTTTGACAATATGTGTACAACCTACATTACATGTACTTGGTGTAGAATACATGTATTTGTTTTCAACGCATATTCCAAATCAAGAATTTTGATAAATTATGACACTATATTTCTCAATTGTGTAGTGCCATGCATTGTACAGTATACTTGATACAGAGCGCATGTACATCTACATACACTGTATTTATTTTGGTTTTTATGCCTGCTCTGAATCAACAATTTTGATGTATTGGAAAACTATGCAAACTACATTACATGCACTTGGTGCGGAATGCATGTAGTTGTTTTCAACGCATATTCCTATCAAGAATTTTGCATTGCACAGTGCATGTACTTGGTGCAAAGCACATACATTGTCCATGTACATTGTACATGTACATATGTATTTTGTTTTTCAGGCCTGCTCTGGATCAACAGGTTTGATGGTTTTGAACACTGTTTGACAATATGTGTACTCGTATACAAACTACATTACATGTACTTGGTGCAGAATGCACGTATTTGTTTTCAATGCATATTCCAAATCAAGAATTTTGCATTGCACAGTGCATGTTCTTGGTGTAAAACACATTTGCATTGTCTATGGACATTGTCCATGTATGTATTTTGTTTTTCAGGCCTGCTCTGAATCAACTATTCGAACACTCTTTTGACAATGAGTGTACTCGTATACAAACTACATGGCATGTACTCGGTGCAGAATGCATGCATTTGTTGTCAACGCATATTCCGAATCCAAATTTGTTCATACATTATAACACTATGTGTCTTCTGATTACATTGTTTAAAGATGACTACCCGTGATCTTTTTGAGTCTCGCCCCAAAGAATAGTTTGCTTTTTGATATTACTATTTTTCGAGAAATATAAAAAATATTTTATTTGGAATGAGACATCCAAGGAAAAGCATTCAACGTTTGGTTATCGAATAATAACTTTACAAATATCGAATTATTTGCAGCTCTTAATAATCCTAGGTAGGCTATTTTTCTCGTGAGTGTAATTTGGTGTAGAAATTTAAAAAAGAAATCAAAATAATGCAAATGGAAGGAAATGTAAAGCTTCTTAATCTTATTTAGTTTTATCCTAGTGTTATTGTTTGTAATCCCCCGGCCCCTTACACGTCATTGCTGTTTTACATGTCCTTGCTCATTTTTCTTAATAAGTAGTTGTTTTATTTCTGTTAGTAAAAAAGATTAATCACCCTTAATACATAAGTCTCCCAAGAATATCGAATTATTGCAATTGGTGAATTTTAATTAACAATTCAGTACCCCCAGTGGGCGATATAAGTGCGAAAAGTGACAAAAAATAAAAACCTGTTCGGCGGGTCGCAGATACACAAAGTGGGTTATTGTCGTCAAAATTAACGTCCAATTTGAAAATTCCTTTATAGTAAATTTGAATTGTCCAATTGGGCAAAGTACTGCGCTTCAAAATCACCACAATATCATACACTGCACTTTATGTTCATTAAACATTTTCATGATTATCAGTAATTCAATATTTTCCTTTGTGCACATTTGTCAGTAATTTATCAGAATAGGCAACAACATTACAGTTGCAAAAATCATAGTTCTCCAGCTGCCTTTACAGCGCACCGCCACTTTAACGCTTCGCTCTCGATATCTACAAATGAAACAAAACCTTTGATTTTGACAAAAGAAATATCTCTGTCAAAGCTGATGAGTAGCGACCACCCAGTCGTCCGAGAACGTCACAAAAGCACTTTGTGTGGCTTTATCACGTAAAACCAAACCTATCAACTGGCTGCTAAACTGAATCTTCAACCATTTATAAAGTGCATCTCACCATTTGACCAACAGAGCTACCCATGAACTGACACTACCATTATCGTAAGAAAACGTGCCACAGACTTTCTTTGACCTTTTGACCATAACAATAGCTTCGTCCCTGATTCGCATATGGGACGACCCCCCCCCCCCCCCCCCTCACAGACAAGCACACACATTTTCAAAGTTTGTCAGAGGTTTCGTGTTAGTTGTTACAAACAGGAGGTGATCGGGCGCGGGATTTCTTCATTGTACTTTCCAGTCCAATGATATTGAAAACAAAACTGAGGTGTTTGCTTGCAATTGAAATTCACTTAACTTTGGAACCATTATTTGTTAAAAATAGAACCTGTACTATATATTGAATGACAGGGTTAAATTAAGTGGGAAAACTGATCATCATCCAATTCTCCCTAAAATAAACTTCAGGTTTGATGGCGTCATCATTTTGAAACTTCACAAAATAATTTGTTCCTGTCTAACGAGTGTTTGTGGTCAACTGTGGTAAAAATATGGCTCATGGATTTCAAATTCTAGAAAATTAACCTTTTGATGTGCCTCTAGAGGGCGCCCTTTCATGTGATGATGTCATCCAGCCTTCCGTTGTATTTAGCATATCATTCTTAACATTTGACTGATTGGAGTGGTTGTAGTAAAAAACTTCGGAAGTATTTTACTACAACCACTCCAATTGTTGCACTTCCGGTAACCCCCGAATTAAAGGTCAAACGACTTGAAGTGCAGAATCAAAAGGTTGCCCAAGGTTAGGTCTACCAGATCACAAAATATGAACACGATATCTCATTCAGTTGGGAAGTTATATAGTTGAAAACATACGTTTTATATTTTGACCTTATATCGCTAGTAATTTGATATCTGATGGCGTCATAGTGACGTCACAAAGATGTGCACATCTCAGCATCAAGGTTTATGTTCGTGCTAAGTTTCATGTTTATCCCATGAACTGTTTTGAAGAAATTGGGTTAGTTTTGATTTGGCGTTTCTCTTCGCATTTCAAATTTTCCTAACTTTGACCGTCCGGTAACACCGGAAGCAAAGATTTGCTTCCACGACCAAACAAACAAAAGTCTCGATATATCAAATCCCAAAATCAGGAACATCATAGCTGTACATGCATTAGTTCATGAGATACAGTTGAAACAATCTGGTCATTTTAAAAACTAAAATGACTTGTAATTTGATACAGGATGACGTCATTATGACGTCACGCTTGTATGCACATCTTGAGATCAGGGTTGATGTTCATGCCAAGTTTCAAGTTGATACGTTGTACCCCATGGAAGAAACGCTGCGGAGAATTATTGTCCGAAAAAAAGAGAACTTAGGAAAAAAAGATGGAATTGTACAGAATCAATAGGTGATCGGGGATCAATTTCCGTACACCTGCCCTCTTTGGGTACAGGGTGAAGTTAGAGGCGGGCAATCCGCCCTTTTTGGCGTAGACCCTATACTAATTCAAAACAGGCATGAGAAACGAAATGCATGCACTCTGCACCAACTTTATGCACTGTTCCTTGTACAGGACTACTATTCTCAAAAAGTGTGTGATATATAATTCATCAAAAATCTTGTTTCGGAATAAACGCGTTGAAACAAATATATGCATTCTGCACCAAGTACATGTTATATAGTTTTATAAGAGTACACCTACTGTCAATAAGGTGTTCTAATCCATCAAAATTGTCAAGTCAGAGCAGGCCTGATAAACAGAACACATATGTACATATACACTTTGTACTAAGTATGTACTGTACAGTGCATTATGAACTACACTATTCTGAAATATAGTAGACTGTTTTTTCTCCCATTCAATTTTAATTGATAAATAATTCATAACATGTACTTAAAAGTAACTTTAACATATTCAAAAACTATTTTCACTTACAATATTATCACGTTATGTAGTTGTTGATTTAGACATTTTATCATTAAGTGATCAAATGCTTTATTCTCAGCATTTATAAGTTGGTTGTTTTAATTTTACATTTATGAATTACCTGTTATTGTGCCACAACTCTCATCTGCACTACTGAAGTCACATTGCAAAACCACTATGAAGAAGCAGTGCACTCTGCATGTACTGCTAGCTGTGTATGTGTGTATTTACTGCACAAATGCCATTGCCAATTGTTTGTCAACACAGGATCCAGACCTGATTGCAAGCAGCCAATCAGCTTCCGAGGTGGCAAACTTTTTTCATGAATATTCATTGATTTTTTGCAGCGCTGTGTGCATGGTGTGTGGTTGTGTGAAATCATACTTTGCGAAAAGGACATTGCACTTTGTGACCTGGAAAACCCTTAATCTCTAATGGACGTAATATATTGACTGAAATGTAACAAAACTAGAAGCAGTGATCTATGCAGGCATAGGTGTGTGAAGGTGTGAACAAGTTTAGCCAAAAATGGCGCTGCAAATTTGGATGAAAACAGAAGATTCTGGCACAGGATTAACGCTTTGGATGGGAAACTACGTATGTCTATGTAGTACTTTTTAGCAACTTTTTGTCCCTGCAGGATGTGTAGAATTTGGAGACAATTTGTGGTTCAAAATGCCATTACAAATTTTGTGAAAAACACAGGATTCTAAAAAGGATCCAGTGCTAAATATGCATACCGTGTCAGCCAATCGCATTAGAGAGTTTGGACCAATGAAGGCTCTTGTAGGATCAAACTTTTAGGCAGTGTGGCAGCTTCTCATTCTGATGGATGGTTGTTTAGGAATAGGAAGTGCAACTTGGGTTCAATTTGTCACAGCTCTTTCTGAGATACACAACAGAAATTTGAACTTTTAAATTACCCACCTCCACACAATCTCCTCCAATTGACAAGTACTTTGTGTGAAGATGATTTTTCAACTGCTGCTTTGATACCACCACATTTAATATTTAATTTTACTCCATGCCCTGCTAGTTTCCTGGATGTTCACCCGGAGCCGTGTTTCCTCCCATCGGTGCACTTGGGGGAAAATCATGTCCAGGGATTATATACACAGATATATTTTCACTGCGGGTGCTACTAGTATAGATTTCAATTCTCCTGTGATATATTGAGGTATTTTCTAGCGGGAATTCGACAAGACACAGGTTAAAAGTTTTCTCAATGCTCTATTATAAGGCCAATAAATGTATGTGAACCTTTTTTAATTGCCCTAACATAAAATGTTAGAACTATGACAGTAATTTCAAGTTGTTGTGACAGGCACTCTAATGGCTCCCTAGAGGTTCATCAGGGGCCATTCCTCCCGTAGCTCATAGCATTAATCGGGGAACATCCTGTGCCTGGATGTTTTAATAATTTATTATTGGTGTTTTCATAACAGATTTGGTGTGAACATGACTGTTGGCCTTTGATAATTTGTGTGGCATGCGTTTGCCAATGTTGTGTACATGTTCTGGCTGGTTCTGGTGTTGCATCCACTATGTAACGGGGACTGGTGTGCCCTAGTTAGGGTCTGGTGTGCCTTAACTATGATGGTCTGGTGTGCCATATTAACTTGTATCAGGGTCTGGTGTGCCCTAATGGTGGTGGTCTGGTGTACCATATTAACATGTATCAGGGTCCGGTGTGCCCTAACTGTGATGGTCTGGTGTGGCATGTACCAGGGTCTGGTGTGCCCTAATTGTTATTCATCATGGTCTGGTGTGCCATGCATACAGTGGACCTGGTGTGTCCTATCTCATGGCTGGGACTGTTGAGCCCAGGGGGGCTGGTGTGCCCCACCTAAATGCATTTTGTCTTTGCCAGTTTGCTCATAAAACTCTGGTATCTGGCAATGTTTTGGCTAATACAACAAAAGCTGTGGCATAATTACGAAACAAATACATTGTGTGTGTGTGCTGTTATTCATTTCAGTCTGAGAATAATCAATACATAATTGTAACATAAATGCAAACCTGATTACAACATTAATTTGAACAAAAATATTAATTTTGTACTTTTCATTGGCACAGTGGACATACCGTTCCCTATACACACGACTGGCAAGTAACAAAATTCATTTAAAAGGTTATGAACAAAATTAAGCACTAGTCTTGAAAAACCATTACATTTGCCCTTGAAGTTGTAACTGACATAATCATCACTCCTGTAACGCACGCTTTAATTCTGCTGCAATTCTAATGATAGTTATACCTTCCTTTATGTTTATTTGTGTGATTTAAATAAAGAAGCCTTTTCGAAAGTTTTGACACACTTTTAGGCATTGTGTACCTTATTATTGTATAACCAAATTAATCGGGCACATCCATGGTGTATAACCAGAATTGTGACGATTCAAATGCAGACACAAAAGTGTGTTAACTCTCTTCACGATTGTATGTTTTATTTGTCCATTCTAAACAAGAACACTTCTATGAACAGACGTGTCATTAGGCAAAATCAAAATCATGAAGATGTGTAAAGTGATACATGTAATTGTGAAAGATAAGTGCCTTGCTATAAACTTTATCTTACTGAGAAATGGGATTTGCTTCGGATAGTGTTACGAAGTCCCATTACAACCGAACGGACAAGCTAACAGACAAAACCATAAATCACGCAGGAATTTGGGTTGGAACCAAATATTTTTGGCAAAACAAAATTATAATTATTTTAATCCATTACAAATCGCGAATTAGTTGTTTAAACCAATTAATTAATTAATCAGTGACCTGGCCAATTCTTGACGGGAGGTACCTCCATGAGTGTGTGCAATCCTAGACTTGAGTTTTCCGGACGGAGTTTGGGCGTCGCGAGAGTTCGGGCGTCGCGAGAGTTCCTGGTCTTTTCTTCGTCTGGCTTGGACGCCGACCGGGAGTAGGGCGTGGTGCCTGTGGAACGAGGGCAACTCGGCTGATATAGCGGACGGCCGAGCTAACGGATTACGTCGCGATCGAGACCACAGCCGAAGGGCGTGGTGCCGGCGGGAACAGAAACAATGAGAGGACCCGGCCAGGGAACGGCCAAGTCGGCTCGCTGTCCGGTAGACTAGCAGGAATAGCATCGTGCACCGTGCTCAGGCAAGACACAGTTTAGTCGGTGGGAGGTATAGGACAGGCCTCTCGAGCGGACGGCATGGAACCATTGGACGAAGAGCCGGTCATCCATACCCAGCAAACTGAAGGTCACAATCCGGGGGGCGGGGGGGGGGTTCCTGTGCTTTTACGTCCATTCCATCGCCTAGGAAAGCGGTGCAATTAAGGCGTAAATACCCCATTGCCATCATAAAGTTCGTTGTAACAAAAGCGGGACTAAGTTGGGGCACGGTAAGCGACCATTGACACTTATATAACATTACTAATTAGTAATTTTGATCCAAAAAGTTTAAAATTAAGTTGAATAGTAAAACGTGTATAGTTTGGGAGTTAGAAATCACTTGAGTGAAGCACTGGGGTCGACTATGTTGCATTTTTCAAGTATTTAAAGGAGATCCACATTCAGAAGTATTACACAAATTCATTTTAACTACGAATTTTCATTTCCCCCCCTTTTTTTGCGAGCTGCGTAGCAGAGTGAGCCTATGTAATACCAATTGCCGTCCGTCCGTCCGTCCGTCCGTCGTCCGCATTCAGGTCAAATAAAGTTTTAAAATGTTAAATTGTTTTAAAATGTTGAGGTAGGGGTTGGGGTGGGGTTGGTGGGGTGGGGTTGGGTGGGGTGGGGCGGCCGTCCACATTCAGGCTGTTGACTTTTAAAATGTTAAGGTTTTTGCTTCTGGGTGATTTATGTATACAGGGTGATAGGTAAAGTATCTAGCAGCGAGCCATGGCGGCTTCGGCGTTCTATTTTTAAGACATAAGAGCACAATGTGACGACTTTTCAGTACAAATAAAAATCAATTACCTAGCAATTCAGTTACCACCAATGCGGCCCCCACACAAGTCATGCATGCAGAACCAAGAATGTTTTTCAACAGAATTTGAAAGATGAATATTCGTAGTTAAAAATTAACGTGATGACATCTTCAACCCATCATCCGTAAAGTAGCACACCCGTGATTTGTCTTTGGGACTTTGAAATCAGAAAAATAAAAAGGGACCGCTATTGTTCTTTTTGAAAATAAATAGAAAAGCCGCGTTGGCGCTATGCAAATTATGTACAATGTATATACAGTGTCATCATTGCTTACATTGGACATCCTTCCGTACACTGTACAACTAAAACAAAATAATTAAAACCCGGGGTGTCACAAACTCCTATTGTGCACTACTGCCTCCACATTCCGTATAAGCGGTAAACGCGGTAAACGCTCGGTGTTTTGATCATTTTCAAAATTTGCCCTGTGCAATTCTATTAGTATATTCATCAGGATCACGTAACTTGCCGCACCATTGTTAACCAGTCCTGTAATGTATGCACCAAGCTTTTGCACCATTCAGCGTCAACAAAACTTTGATAACAAAAAAACTCATCACCAACCAAATAATTTGGATGTTCAAAGTGTGGCATCGAATCCTGCTCCGGGTAAATAATTATATAGCAAGTGTTATCAGTACTAAGTGTTTGTGTATTTAGGGCACGTAAGATAACATTATTACTGAACTCAATATAACAAGCTTTTGCACGAATGATAGATTGTCAAAAGTAGGTAGAAGGTATTTGCCGAGAATATGAGGTCATTTATTATTGCAAAGCGGTAGAATTGCAAAGCGGTAGAAATCCTCTCCAATATAACCTTGTCCCTTCTCGTGCCCCCTTGGCAAATATGTTTCCGTTGAGTTCTAGATTCACGTTTCTTTATATCACCTTTCGTTTTCCTTTCCACTATGTAGGGAATGTTTGTGTGTGTCATAGAGCCAATTTTTGGAACTGAATGTGGGGGAATTGTTTGGATCCAAAAACCTTGCCATACCCCCACTTCGAAATCTACTGGTGCGCCCACATCCAGGGTCCAAAGGGGGCTTTCTCCCATACCAAAACCTCCAGAAAATTGTAGTTATTGTAGTTGTTTGTAGTTATTTTGTAGTTATTGTAGTAGTTGTAGTTATTTTGAAGCGCTCAGCAAGCACCAGTGAAATGGAGCCACCAACTTTCTACCCACTCGCCTCTTTTATCATATGATTTCCCGGACAAACATTTTTTCAGGGTAACTTTTGGAATTTAGTTTCTCCCTCCCCCTTCGCGGTGCTCTGGATCCGCCGGTGTATGCCCCTAACCGCAAGAGTCCTCGCGTATGACGTCATGAGTGTACAAAAGCCCCACCCTCTCAGAAATAGCGTGCCGTCCCCTTCCCTGCCCCGAGAACTTGGCTACGTCACTGCTTTCAGGCGAATTCATTCTGTAAACAAATAAATGCACAATACTTTATGTCAGCAAGTATTGACCCTACGAAGGGATAAACATATGAAACCCAATCGAAACATTATCCCAAGACGACGTCCCCAATCGTCGTTGACATTGTCAGGAAATACCACATTGCTCTATTTGACTTTGAACATTAAGACTGTACAATTGCAGTCAATATTGTAGCTTTTATGAGTTAGTTTTGGCTTCCACTTAACAAAAGTGAAACACAAACGCGGAATTAACAAAGAATGTTACCGTCTTAGCTCTTCAAATAGTAACTGTCAACCACAACTGTGCCTATACCCAAATACTGGTCCTTATTGGGGTACTCAACCAGGGGTTTCACAACGGGAACAATGTTAACATATGAATCGTTCTTTGTGGTACCTCACAAGAGAAATCGTAAGGAGGTCTCCGGAGAGGAATAATAGAAGGTGACAATAAAAATACTCCACCATAAGTTCCGGTGTCAAGTACATGTATGTGTGTTCTTACACTACATGACCTCCGAGGACAGACAGAGAAAGGGAAAAGAAAATATAATTTCAGTCCTCGCACGGACTGTCTTTTGTTCAAAACGGTCCTCGCACGTACAAACGTGTGCTTAGTCTATGGGAGA
>JAULKO010063615.1:0-10498 GCA_032356045.1 Mediaster aequalis | reverse complement strand
CAAAAGTCCAAGTGCGAACACTGGCAAGATTTAACCATTGGAATTTTACCATCGTCTCAGTAAAATTTTCCAAAAAATAAGTCTAGTGCGAACACGGCTAAAGACGCAAACAAAATAAACCTTTAACGCACAAGTCTTGCACCGATGTTACAGAGAATCCGCCCCATTGTCATCCTTACCTGCATCTGTGGTGCTGTTGACCTGCACAAACATTCTCCGGGGGAGTTTCCTGGACAAGACGACCTGCCTCAATGAGAGGAACTGCTCGGCGGTGTCGTCGTTGACTGCCGAGTAGCCATTGTACATGGCCTTTGCACTCTCGTAGTCACCAGTTGCCTTGAAGACCTATAAGAACAGATTACAATCAGCATACAGTGACACACACAGGATTTGTCTTTGGGGGAAGGGGAGGGGGACTCTCCCAATTTGTTTTCAAACTGCCTCAGAAAGTGACCCTTTAAAAAATGTTTGTCCTACCCAAGGACTGTTCTTGTTTTTGGGGTGCTGTAAAAACATGTAAATTGTATAACAAGTTTCTCATGTTTATCATTCAGGCCATGATTTATGACAGCTGATTCGTAATTTGCAAAACTAAAAAATAGAAAAAATGAAAGAAAAAAGGCTAGCTCTTGAAGAGGATCAAGCCATCGGCCCCCCACCCCCGCGATATTAACCCCGCGGTATTGGGATTCCCACTTTGTCCAGCCATGCAATGTGGGAATTCCCACACTGCACTGATTCCCACTTTGCCCACAAAACCCCATCCTATGGTATTCTAAAGACTCCTAAACACGCAATGCGATGGCATGACGTGTCGGCATGACTATTCCGTCGCGTCGCGTTAACGCTTCCCCTCCATTGCTTTGGTACAGCGCGTGGCCTCGCGTCGTGCGTCGCGTCGTGCGTCGCGTCATGCCGCTGCCCGTCGCGTCGCTTCGTGCAATCCGAAGGGTAACGGTGACAGTGAGGGAGAGGAGGATAGTGAGACGATGGCGATGGCACAACATAACAACATGACTGGGATGGCACGATGCGACGGGGATGGCACGATGCGACGGGCGATGGGAGGGGCGAAGCATGACGTGAGGCCAGGCACTGTAAAAAGCAATAGACGTGACGGCTCGACGCGACGGCTCGAGGCGACGGCTCGAGGCGACGGCTCGAGGCGACGGCTCGACGCGACTGCTCGACGCGACGGCTCGACGCGAAGGCTTGACGCGACGGCTCGACGCGACAGCTCGACGCGACAGCTCGACGCGTCAGCTCGACGCGACAGCGAAGCACAGGCACGAAGCGACAGCATGAAGCCAACGGCGACATGACGCACAATGTGGCGGGCGACAGCACAATGCAACACAGGATGTGAGGCCAGGTACTGCACAAGAGCAATAGAGAGGAAACGATGGCACGACGTGATGGCTCGACACGAAGAGGCGTCGCGCTGCGTGTTGAAGTGGCGACGCGATGTGTCATCTTTAGAATACCATACCATCCCTATCGTCCACAATACCTGCAGTTTCCTGAGGAAGTTCCCGATGGCCTCTTTGCCGACCGTCTCTATCTTTCCCCTGTCTAGTAGCACAGCTGCATCGGGGCGTCCATCCTCACCGGTACTCCGTGCAACGGTGACCAGACCCTGTCCTGCTTCTAGTAGCACACGTAGGATGACGTAGCGAGCCTGCATATGTGCCTAAGAGAAGAGACGAACTTTTCAAAATTGAGTATCAGCCTTCATGAACAAATTTCCTGACAAATTAAACTCATTATTCAAACTAAGATGTTTTTGCGCGCACCCAAAATAAAATACAAATTTAAAAATATAAATAGATATTCATCAAACAATCATTTTGTTCCACCCAGTGTAACAGGAAGATTTTAAATTTTAAAAAATCTAGTCAAGGAAATCTTGTCAATGAATGTGCCGACTCACCAGGAACCAATTTCATAGAGCTGCTTAAGCACAAAAATTTGCCTACGCACAAAAAACCTTGCTTTTTAAAATCAGGTTACCAGCCCAAACTCCATGTGATGTACATAGCATGTGACTGGTATTTAGCTGTTGTTTGCTTAGCATGACAATCACATGGAGTTTTGGCTGTGGTAACCTGATTTTACTAAGCAAGGTTTTGTGCTTAAGCAAATTTGAGTGCTTAAATAAGCAGCTCTACGAAATTGGCCCCAATTCAGTGTTTCAGACACAAACGGAAAGACTGCAAGAACATAAAAACTAAAACTTTCAATAAGGACAGAATTCATTTTATATGAACTTGATTCATTTTTTACATTTCTTAATTTACTCTGCGTCATACTTTTTATTTAACATTTGTATGTGTTTTGATGAAATCCTGTACTTTTAAGTGTTTTCTTTTGTCTTTTTGTAATAGTGTGTACAATGGTCTAGATGTATTTCTGTTAAAAATGTTAATGCTTTTTGATTTTTTTCAGGAATTGTAATGTTCTTCATTGTCACAGATCCAGCAATTCAGCAATGTACTGCAAATGGATCTGAAATAAAATTGAAATGTAATGAAATACAAACTTATTTTTCTTGACGAATACTAGCAAAGCATGAATGTCGATCTTATTTTACTTTTGTGAGTGACCCAAAGAAAATTCACAAGAGCGGGATTTGAACCTGCGACCTCTAGAACACCATACCGGCACTCTACCAACTGAGCTACTTCGCCCTTTATTGGTGATCTCCCAGTTTGTCAATATCTTCGTTCAGGGAGTTTCCAACTCAACGACGGAGATCACTCAATGAGGCTACGACTTTTCATCACATAATATCATCAAATAAACCCAAAAGGAAACTAGGTAACTTGATCAATTTCTACGCTGAACAAAGACAACTGACAAGAGTGGGATGTGAACCTGCGATCTTCATAAAAATCAATTCCGTTACTTCAAGAGATGGTTCAGGCCAACAAACCTGTCTCCATGTCCGAGTGTCCGGGGTGTAGAACTCCAGTGCTAGGAGCCCGGCACGGACCATGTTCAGCCAGTTGATGTAGATGACGTCGTCGGCATCACTGTCTTCATGACTGAAGATTCTGAATATCCGCAACAATTCAAACAATTGATAAGAAAAACTTTGGGGGGGGGGAGGGAGGTGTGAACAGGTTTCAGAAATCCAGGAATGTCTGAAAAATTGAAAACCAGGTTTGTAACATATAACCTGATAACCTTTATTTTTGCCAAATAACAATTCCCAACTCTTGTTAATTACAGCGTTATAGTTCCTTACACAGTCCTTGTATAGCACATAAGAATTGGAGATATTCATCACAATGACAACTCTCTCTCGGCTGCAGTAAATACTGGATCATGAGGAGCTATTATGCAATAAAAAGGGGGCTGAGATTTGTGTCAATAAAGACTATCATCCGGTGTCCATATCGGGTTTTTGTAGTTTTTTACACTTTGGCCAGGTTTTGTCAGACCTAGTCACACTGAGGTTGGAAAATGTTTGGTCAGGAACTGCGGTTATGGTATGGGTTTTGCTTTTTAAACTCATCAACTCTGATAATTCAAGACAAGACCAGCACAAAACACTGTCCACTTACAAACATCAGAACATTTTCTCGATTTTTAGACACAGTTTTCTTTTGGACATAACCCTAACAATCTCTCCCCTTCCCCTCCCCCACCTCCGATTCCCCCCCCCCCAAAAAAAAAATCAACTTTTCAAAACAATGAACAAGTCATCATTTTACATTCTGCTCAGAACTAAAACAATCCAAAATAGATATTGCATGTTGTAGCCACAATAGTTTGCAAATTAGCCAGGTGAGCTCCAAATAGATTCCTGGAAGTTAAATGAGGGTTTGCGCAGGCCGGGCAGAAACCATTCAGTTAGTGTTTCATCATCCAGCGTACGGTTGTACGCACTATGACACGACCTGATGACATGGCCTGACCTAAGCATCACTGCACGTATGATGCCCAAGCCGGGGGCCAATTTCATAGAGCTGCTTAAGCACAAACATTTACTTAAGCACAAAAGTTTACTTAAGCACAAAAACCTTGCTTTTAGTAACATCAGGTTACCAGCCAAAACTCCATGTGATTGTCATCATAAGCAAACAGCAGCTAAATACCAGTCACAAGCAATACACATCACATGGAGTTTTGGCTGGGAACCCGATTTTACTAAGTTAGGTTTTTTGTGCTTAAGCAAATTTATGTGCTTTAGCAGCTTTATCAAATTGGCCCCTGGTCATGTCATCATTTCACATGCACACACTGCACACTAATATTCATACAAATAAACATTGGCCGTCCATCAGGAAACTGTGCCATACAGCATTCCATCCTGGTCTTCATCAGACTTACTTGAGTATATCCCTGCTAAGGCACAGATACAGACCCACGCACTCAGCCCGGCATTCCTCATACGATGAGCTGATGATGGGAAACTTGCTGTCGTAGGTGTCACCTGACAGATACCAGCTCTTGATCTGATCGGTTGATAATTGAACACTGTATGGTTAAAAAAAACTTGAGACAAAAATGACATTATCAATTCGTGTGCATATTAACCAGACTTGTAGCAGAGTCTTCAAACCTTACGTCCGAGTCCTCAGTGTTGCATGCATACTGACTCAAAAGAAATTTTTCACAATCTCAGATTTTTCATCCCTGCATTCAACTCCGCATCGTTTCACACTTGCTTTATGCAAATCAAGTTTATCTCACCCCGGGGCGAGTTCAACCCCGAGATTGGTTCGAACGCTTCACATTTGTACAATGGCCAACTCGGGGCAAGTGAACGTCCAGCGCTGTGCATGTGTTGCTTTACCCGGATCTCGGTTGAACGCGCACAAAATTTGGAGGCTTAAGATAGATCCCACAATGCCATGCTATAAAATGGCTCTTCAGTCTGACCAGAGTCACTAGGGGTCCATGTCCGAGTCCTTTCCAGAATTCAGACAATCAGAACAAGGCATTTTTTGGTTTTATGTTCTGATCCAATTCCTCCAGAATTACGAGCTTCCAATACAAATGGCATCCATACAAACATATACACTGCCTAAGCCTTTGATCAATTTTTACAGTTGACTTCCTCAGTTGTCATTTTGCAAATTTGCAAGGTTTTGTACCAAATTATTTTGTCATTGACTCAAGTATAGAGGCAGAAGTCAACATCCAAGTCCTTGGTGTCAAGTGAAAAGCACCGTACATCATAACTCAAGTCCATGAACAAGTAACTCAAAATGAGACTCCAGTCAAAATCCAGTCAAACTCTGCTTCGTACGAGCTTCAGACAGACCAACCTTGTCTCCCGTTTCGGTGTGTTTGACATTCTCGATGTCAAAGTTGAAGTTTTGCTTTTCATCCTGTATGAAGAGTTTGCCGCTGCCGTGACCAAGCAGCTCATGCAAGCCCACCTGGACCTCAAAGGATGGTCCCTTCAGATAGGCGTACAGCTCCTGCAAACATACACAAAGTTATAACTATAGTGGAATCCGCTAACATGATGCACTTCAAGGTTTTCCCAACGTTCGTTCAGTAGTTTAACCATCAAACAAATTGGGAGACCGCCAACATAGGGTGAAAAAGCTCAGTTGGTAGAGCGTTGGTACGGTAGTCCGGAGGTCGCAGGTTCAAATCCCGCTCCTGCCAGCTTTCTTTGTTCACAATGAAAATCAGCTTAACCACTTGACGCCGGGTTTTATTTTTACGATGGTGCCAGATGGTGCCAGGCGGGTTGAGGCCATCACCCCCTGGGGCTGCAGGCTCATATTTCCGGCCTTGGTCGATGGCTGTGGCTCGCTGAGGGATATTTTCTGACCTAGCTCATTGCCGGTCTATAAGTCATCCGATCTCAATGTCCGGAAAATTCTTGGGGTGTTTACACGTCCTCCGGCATCAAGTGGTTAATCAAACTTCTTTGTTGATGAGCTTCAAACTCAATCAGCTGAATATCAGTACTATTACCTTAATAAAACCTGCTTCGTTATAATGTCGGAAACACATGCGTTTCGAACATTTTAAATGTCTCATTTGTAATCCCCGCTCATGTTTCAGACATTAAAATGTTTGAAACATGAATTACTGTTCACGTTTTAGACATTTTGACACTAACAAAAGCGTTTCAGACAATCCTAGTTCATAGCGTTTGTACCTCGGTTTGGGTAGACAAAGAACATTACTGACTGCTGTTCGGCAGCCAATCTCAGTAGTTGACTATGGGGGTAGGAGGAGGGGGAAACAGTTTACAAATCAACTGCTCGTATCTTGATCCCTTACCTTATCGTCCTCTGTAAGGAACGTAATCTTCTGGTCTTTGGAGTGGGCTGAGAGGACGTTGCCTAGCGACACATTCTTGAAACCCTCACTCTGACGAATGTCATCATCTACAGGGGAAAAAAAGAAAGAAAGAAGTTTTCAAAATCAAAACTAGGCAAAATATTTCAAGCCTGAAAACTGGTACTTTAAGATTTAGAAATGAAGATATACAGGCTTGCAGTACTTGGTGTTATGCAACACTTCTGTATGCTTCTTTAACTCCAAATGTTTGTCACCAGCTTTTTCTTAATACTACAGAAAAATGTCGGGTTAATTCTGTCAGGTTGCCACAACAGTATTTTTCTTTCATATCACAGATTTAAAGAGGATGTGGAATGCTGAGAGAAATTTTCGGCATGTTTTGGTTTTATGTAGATTAGGGTGTATTACAGTAAAACGGGCAATTATTACTTCCTTGAAATAATAAAAAAGTTACTTTTGAGAGCTGTTTTCATCACTGTTTGTCAAGTCTTCTCTAGCACACTGGTGCCATTTGTCTAAAAGTCGTCGATGGGGGCAGCAAACAAACATGACGTCATGTTACGACTTCCCTTTTGTACCTAGTGCTAAGGTACAAATGGGAAGCCGTAACATGACGTCATATTTGTCTGCTGCCCCCATCGACGACTTTTAGACAAATGGCACCAGCGCGCTTGAGGGGGCTCGATAAAAACAGCTCTCAAAAGTAACCTTTTACAGTTTTATTGCAGAAATAATTGCCTGTTGTTATTGTATATACCCTAATCCACATAAAACTACAAAACGACAAAGATTTCTCTCGGCAATCCACATCCTCTTTAATTCTACAATAAAATCCAACAACTTAAAACAAACACATTGGGTTACATGTCATGTCTTAATGGCATTTGGTTTTTCCTCTGCCATTTTTAAGCATAATGCATCATTGTCATCTTCAGCTTCTTTCAATACTGAAATTGTCAAAGTGTTTGTAAGGGAGGCTTAAAGGGCTTCACAAGATTTCATGACACCTGGGCACAATTTCATGGATTCCGTCACGCTGGATTCTGCACTTTATACGGCCTGCAATTCTGTGCTAACTGAGCTAGCAAAGAAATTCCGCGCTAACCCCATAAGCACAGTATCCTTAGTTACGGGATGCATGCATGCGCACAAGCCAAAATTCCTTGCTAAGCTGTGAAACGCACAAACCGTTAGCGCAGACTTTTCTGCAAAAGTTAACAGGGATTCTTCCCTTACGGTAAGCAGAACCTTGAAATTGGGACATGATCAACAGGCTTATTCTGGATCCATCACAAGTCCCGCAAGATCATTGTGATCTGGGACTAATTTCATGGCTCTGCAAACCACGGAATTGCACACTTACAATCATCATTCTGTGCTTGCAGTGCTAGCTAACCCCAATCCTCACTTTATACAGCACGTATGCATGTACTGTGTACACAAGCCAAAATTCCTTGCTAACCAGTGAAATGCACAAACTGTTAGCGCAGAATTTTGTGCTGTAGTTAAGTGGCGATTCTTCACTTACGGTGGCAGAGCCATGAAATTTGGCCCTGGACTTTTAAACCTTACATACAATAGCTAACTCTGCCCGCACAGGTTCCCATAGCAGTCCTGGGTGGGGAGAAGCAAGTGTGGCAAAGTACCTTGCCCAGGGGCGCAAGTAGCACAGTCCTCTGGCAGGATTCGAACCCACATCCTTGTAGCCTCAACATCGAGAGTGATAACCACAATGCAAAAGAACTGGGCCATAGCACTTGCGCCTTTACTACAGGCTTAAACTACAGGTCTTGATGAAACTGACATCATGCATACAATTTGAAATATTGATGCCGGCCATCCTCTGATGGGATTCGAACCACATTCTTAAAGCCGCAGCCTCAGCGGCGATAACCACACTACAAAAGAATTGTGCCCAACACTTGCGTTTTTACTACAGCCTTAAACTACAGGTATTGACAAAATTGACATCTTGCATACAATTTGGAATATTGATGCTGGCCATCCTCTGATGGGATTCGAACCACATTCTTAAAGCCGCAGCCTCAGCGGCGATAACCACACTACAAAAGAATTGTGCCCAACACTTGTGTTTTTACTACAGCCTTAAACTACAGGTATTGACAAAATTGACATTTTTTATACAATTTGGAATATTGATGCTGGCCATCCTCTGACAGGGTTCGAACCCGCATTTCTTAAAGCCGCAGCTTCAGTAGTGATAACCACAATGCAAAAGAATCGGGTCCCAACACTTGCATCTTTACTACAGGCTTAAACAACAGGTCTTGATGGAGTAAACATCTTTCATACAATTTGGAATATTGATGCCGGCCGGGATGCCGCTGGAGGCAAAACTCAGGATCTCCAGGGATGTGAAGTCTGGCTTGAGGAACACGTCCTTCTCGTAGTCCTTGGGCCAAGGCAGGAGGGGCAAAAACGTCTCGGCATTCTCCACCAGCTTGCCAAACTTGGCGCTCATCTCCTTGTTGACGATCGACACAAATCCTGCAGAGGGACGAGAAAACAGTGACAAACCCTGGGCTTCCTGAATAAACAAATATACACACCACTCACCGCAGTGTACATGAGTGGACTATTTATCCCTGTGACTCGCACACTCCGCATTAGGCAAAGTAAAAAAAAAAAGGTTTTAATAGCGTCATGTCTTTTTCAAAATGAGGTGGCGGCGGGCATTTTTTTAAAAACTACTATTTTTAGATCCTGCCAGGTGGTATTTTCCAAGATGGCGGCCCCTTTTTTGTCAAGATGGCTTCCATCAACAGTGGAGTCCACCAAATCAATTCAAAATATGCAATAGATCAACTGGGAGGCATTTCCTTTCTTCCGTTAGTAGTTGGCCTCAAAAAAGGAAGTGGAAAGAAACACTAAATATTTTTTTTTTTCGTCTTCTGCACACAAGACTCAGACAACAAGCGAATGAAGCACAGAGAGAATCAAAACGGTTACCTTCCCATTCACCACGCACGCCAAAGGGGTCGCGGTAGGTCTCGATGAAGCCAATGTAGCTGAAATAACAAGAAGAAATGAACACTTCAAAGTTTACTACTACACAACCCCCTTTGGACAAGAAATCTGGCAGGTCTGAAGATGACACAAGTTTTGGGGCTTCAATTTTTCTTAAGGTTTTTTTTTCATAATTTGTACAAAAGATTTTTTTTTTAAATCGATACATTTTTGGGGACAAATTTCAGACAAAAAACACCCAAATTTTAAGGGGACTAATCAGAATTGTAGGGGTTGTAGCCCTGCCACAAGCCCAGCAGGATGTAGACTAGCAGGATGTAGACTACTATACTAAGAGTAATTCACAAAGAACACACTTGTCAACAAAGAGAAGGCAAATAGGTATATGTATTTGGTAGACTTTTTTTCCAGAGTTAAATTAAATTTTGGCAAAGTCCAAGCCAAGCTTCGTGTTTGTCATACTCTATAAACCTACCAAAACAGGGAGAAAACGTTACCCACAGACATCTCATATTAAGTATAACAAGTGTACAGAGTACAGCACAAAAGGGAACTTGGTTCGGTGTGACGAAATAATCCCGATCAACATGACCGAAAACCCATGGTTTGCAAGCCGGCTGCAACGATCGCGACATGACTGTACATGTGCAATGTCGTGGACTGGACTGTACGCATACACAGTAGCTTCAGAAATCCGACAGGCACGTTTCTGACCGACGCATTTCAGGGTTTAAATGTTTTTTTAAATTTGCATTGTTTGTTTTAATTTGTAAAATAAATACCTCAATCTTTTTTGAAAAATTAAAACTTTCTGGACAAATTTTAGACAAAAAAATATCAAAATTGTTAAGGAGGGTAATCAGAATTTTGGGGGCTGTAGCCCCGCCCCCAACTCCCTCCATGTCAACTGGATGTAGACCACTCACAAAGAACAACAGATTTGTCAACAAAGAGAGGGTAAAGCAGGTATTTGGTTCACTTTGTCAGAGTTAAATTTGATTTCAGCAAATTCCTAGTCATGTTTGTCAAACTCTACACCTACCAAAAACTGGGAGAAAACATCGTCCCAATTTTTCAGGCATCTCATATTTCAGTTTCAACAAATGTACAGAATACAGCACAAAAGTTGACTGAAGTTTTCATCGTTGGCCACTTTTAGCAATATACCCAGCACGATATGAGACCGAGGGACTCCCCCCTTAGTCTCCCATACCTATACACTCTCTAGACTATTGTT
>JAULKO010063614.1:0-12072 GCA_032356045.1 Mediaster aequalis | reverse complement strand
ATCGATAACCACATCAGAACGGGAATCGTGCCTGATATGATAGCGATTCTAGTTCGCACTAGCACTCAGATGCGGGAATTTGAAGATAAACTGTTTATGCTGAATATCGATTATCGGATCGTCGGGGGCATGAAATTCTATAGCAGAGCAGAAATTCGGGATGCTACTGCCTTTTTGAAACTTATTGTTAATCCGCATTTTGATTTGGCTTTAGGAAGAATTATCAATATACCGCCGCGTGGTGTCGGTAATACGACGGTTAAAAAAATTCAATATTATGCTCGCAACAATCGGATATCGCTTTATGATGCTATCTGCCGGCTTATCGAAACGGATGAACTGCGAGGGCGTGCTAAAGCAGGATTAAAAAATTTGATCAGTGACCTCAACGGATGGCAACAACAGGCAGACTGCATATCACATGGTAAATTATGTGAGGTTGTTTTGGAAGAATCGGGTTATATCGACAGGCTCAAAGCAGAAGATGATACTAAATCTGCCAGCAAACTAGAAAATCTGCGAGAACTCTGCCGCGCTATGGGTAATTATGAAAGCCTTGAAGAGTTTTTGGAACACATCTCACTGATACTGGACGAAGACACTGAAACTGCGGCTTCGAAAGTCAATATCATGACCTTGCATAGCGCTAAAGGTCTGGAATTCGAAGTAGTGTATCTGCCAGGATGGGAACAGGGATTGTTTCCGCATCAGCGCGCGATTGACGATGAAGAAACACAGGGGATGGAAGAAGAAAGAAGATTGGCTTATGTAGGTATAACGCGAGCGAGTAAATTTTTGACTATCAGCTTTGCAACTAGTAGGAGAATATATAATAGCTGGCAACATAATAGTCCTTCAGAATTCCTGGATGAATTGCCACTCGAACATATCTCAAAAGACAGCTGGGAGATAAGCCATCAGCAAAAAAACGTTATCAGCGAATATCAGACTTGTCGACGTCAAAATAACGTGCTACAAGTCACGGCAATCACCGAAAAAAAAACGCAGCAGTGGCAATGGAAGTCAGGGCAAAGGGTGATGCATCAAAAATTCGGCTATGGCAGAATAACAAATATCGATAACGAAAAACTCCATATAGATTTTGAAAAAGCCGGCAGTAAGATCATCCTAAGTGATTTTGTAGTAAGAGCCGAGCAAGTGTAAAATAATGAAGCCAATAATTACCTTTGATAACTGGCGGTAGTTCAAATTCCCCATAACGGTGCTGAGCATGAATAATGAAAAAATTAAAAAAGAGATCTACGCTCTGTTAGCTACAATTATTCCGCAAAATGAAGATGGCGATCTTATAAAACTCGGCTATGTTAGCCTGGTAAGGGAGCTGCGTGAAAATACATGGAGTATCGTGCTTGATATCCCGTATCGAAAGTTAAAAGAGCATTTGTCCCTTAAGGGGATAGTTGAAAATGAGGTCGGGCAAAAATTATCGATACCGCATGTTCATGTCGCTATCACTTCACAGAGTGAAGCCGATAAGGTAAAAGTCGAGGCGCAAAAAAGTGATGCTAACACAGTCGGAATTAAAAATATCAAACATATAATCGCGGTTGCTAGCGGTAAGGGTGGAGTGGGGAAATCGACTTTTACTACTAATCTTGCTTTGGCGCTTGCGCAAATCGGGCTAGAGGTAGGGGTTATCGATGCCGATATCTATGGGCCCTCGCAGGCGCGGATGATGGGAGTCAGTGGTAAACCAGCTTCCCCCGATGGCAAAATTATTTTGCCAAAGGAAAATTACGGTCTGAAGATTATGTCGATGGGTTTGATGGTTTCTCAAAAAACTCCGATGATATGGCGTGGTCCTATGGTACAATCGGCTTTGCGCAATCTATTAGAGCAGACTCTATGGGGCAAGCTCGATATACTGTTAGCCGATATGCCTCCTGGCACGGGCGATATCGCCTTATCGATGTCGCAGCAGGTGCCGCTCAGCGGTGCGATTGTCATCTCGACACCGCAGGATGTAGCGTTGATCGATGCTCAAAAGGCGATAGCGATGTTCGAGCGTCTCAAAGTACCGGTTTTGGGCTTGGTTGAAAATATGTCTTTTTTTGCTTGTCCTAATTGCGGTGCTAAAAGCGAGATTTTCGGCAGCGGCGGAGTGGTCATGGAAGCTAAGGCTAGTAATATCAGTTTGCTTGGTCAGATTCCAATCGATATAAGGTTGCGTTCGGGAGCCGATGAAGGCAGGCCGTTATTGGCTCAGCAGGGGTTGGAGGATGATGCGTTAGTGGTCGGTTTTCGTAGCATGGCACAAAGAGCTATTGCCGAGTTGAAGTTTTAGATTAAACGAGCTTTTATTTTTTTCTAGATTTTTTTCTAGATTTTTTCAAAATTTAGTCTATTCGGTAAAATTTCACTCAGTTTTTTTATAACGACTTCCGCCACCCGGTCTTTGGTCATCAATGGCAGGGGCTGAACGGATTCTTTGGTTATGATATGAATCTGATTGAGATTACCACCCGCCTTATCGACTCGGTTAGCGATAATCCAATCGCAATTTTTCTCCGTGAGTTTGTTTTTGGCATTTTTGATAATGTTTTGACTCTCAGCAGCAAAGCCGATGACAATCTGCGGACGAGAACTACTGTTGGCAACCTCATAAAGGATATCGGGATTAGCAATCCATTCTCTTGGCAAGGAGTTCTCTAATACGGTATCACTTTTTTTAATTTTTACCTCACAGTAGCTCTTGGGGCGAAAATCGCTGACTGCGGCATTCATAATAGCGATATCTACCGGTAACTGCTGCATGACCTGATGGTGCATCTGACGGGCAGAGACAGTTTTTATCACCTTAACACCCATCGGGCTGACAAGATTAACCGGACCGGTTATCAAAATTACTTCAGCACCTAGTTTTTTTGCCTCGCTCGCCAAAGCAAAACCCTGCTTGCCCGATGAGGTACTGGCAAGATAACGGACAGGATCAATCGCCTCATGGGTTGGACCGGCAGTTATCAAAACTTTATAACCAGCAAGAGGTTTGCTATCCTCTTGCGCTAGCCGGTTATTGACATAGTCGGCGATTACTTCAGCTTCGGGAATTCTACCTATGCCGAATTCACCGCATGCCATATCACCTTCGATGGGCATAATAAATTCGATACCATCTTTTTCGAGCTGTTCAACATTGCGTCTGGTTGCCGGATTAAGCCACATCTTATGGTTCATCGCCGGCACAGCGATAATGGGAATAGCGCTAGCGAGTAAGACTGTACTAGCGAGATCGTTAGCAAATCCGTGAGCCATCTTGGCGATTAGATCGGCCGTAGCAGGTGCAACTAAAATCATATCATGACGCCGTGATAAGGCGATATGATTCATCTTGCTTTCCTCATCGATATCGAACAGATCGGTGTGGACTTTTCCTTGACTAAGGCTCGCAACGCTAAGAGGCGTAACGAACTGCTGCGCATCTTTTGTGAGCACAGTTTCGATGCTGATGTTTTTTTTCATTAGCAATCTGATTGCGGTCAATACTTTCAGTGCTGCCACTCCGGCACCGATGACAACAAGCACAGATTTGTTATTTTTAATCATAAACTTCAACCGTTTGTTGCAAGGAGTAATCCTAAAATCAGCCCTGCGACTATACCGAGTAACAGCATAGCTGTACCGGATTTTGCCTTTACTTCGCTATCGTTTACTTTCGATAAGTGGTAATCGAGAAAATCAGGTATTTTATGTAGTAACGGCAGGTATTGCCATTTGAGTTCTTCTTGCACCGCCTCGGCTATTGACGGCGCCGAAAATTCTTTACGGATAGCCTTTTCCATAATCGGTTTGCTCGCCTGCCAGATGTCGATATCAGGATCGAGCTGCCGACAGATGCCCTCGACTATGACCATATTTTTTTGTAATAATAGCAATTTTTCCTGAGTTTTCATATCGAATAAATCGGTTATTTCGAGTAACTGCATAAGCAATCTTGCAATCGAGATTTCTTTGCTTGGTAAACCGTAGATAGGAGCGGCAATCGAACGGAGTGCCTGCGCAAAAAAATAGGGATCCTGACCATAGGAGACATATCCTGCTTCAAAATGCACTCTCGCACCTCGCATATAATCTGCAGCGATAAAACTGTATATAATCTCGGCATAGAACCGGCGCCAGATTTTACTCAATCTGCCAACTATGCCAAAATCGATTAGCGTAAGCTGGCCTTGGCGGTCGAGGAAAATATTACCCTGATGCATATCAGCATGAAACAGACCGTGTTCGACTACGTTTTCTAAGAATCCCTGCACTAGCCTGACTGCCAATTCCTTGCAGTTATGACCTGAATTATGGATCGTTTTCATGTCGGTAAAATTAGTACCTTCGATCCATTCTGTCACGATTACCGACTTTGTTACATACGGCCAAAATATGTTTGGCACTCTGAATTTGCCCTTAATCTCGCCTTTTTTTGTAATCCGCTCATGCATTTCCTGAATAGCAGCTGCCTCGAAGCGTAGGTCCATTTCGAGTCTTACGCTTTTAGTCAGGGTATCGACAATCTGAACAGGTTTGAGTCGGCGCGTTGAGGTAAAAAAAGTTTCGATAAGTTTAGCAATAACTCTGAAGATATATAAATCGAGTAGGAATTTTTTTTCGATGTTCGGTCGCAGTACCTTGACTGCTACATTTATTTTATTATTATTATCGATAATCGATGACTTATGTACCTGAGCGATAGAAGCTGCTGCGATCGGCTCGCTGAGGTTTTTGATAATTATATGAGCTTGTTTGGGCAGTTCTTTTCTCAAGATTATCTTTGCCTTGCTCGTCGGGTAAGGAGGTAGATTATCTTGTAACTGCAACAGTACTTCGGCGAAACCTGCTCCGACGAGTTCGGGTCTGGTTGCCAGAAATTGACCCATTTTGACGTAGGCAGGTCCGAGTCTGCTCAATAGTTTCATCAGCCGTTGCGCGGCTTTTTTACTATCAGCAGAATTCCTGCTTTTGCGGCTTGCAAAAAAATAGATCGCTCGAGGAGTATTCAGCGCAATCATTAAAACGATGAAAATAAAACGAAAAGGCGCCTTTAATGCATACATGCTATTTCCCTTTGTCAGCGCAGCTTGTAGGTCGAATATAATGAAACAATGCCCTGTTCGATACTGGTATATTTTGGTCTTGAAAAACCACAGCAGCGCATCTTTTGTTGAAGTCTAGCCGGTGTTATGAAACTACGGATGCTCTGGGCTAAATAACGGTAAGGCTGGGCGTCCATAACTAAAGCTGCTCCTAATGCCGGTAAAAAGGTGAAACTGTAAAAATCATATAATGAACCTATTACTCCTGGTTTTGGCATTGAGAACTCCAGACAGACAAAAATACCGAGCGGACGTAATATCCGATAAATCTCGCCGAGTGCAATATCGACATCGGTGCAGTTCCGCAAACCAAAACTCATGATAACACCATCGAAGCTATTATCTTCAAAAGGCATGCTTTCGGCTGAGCTTTTGACAAAAATCCAATCGGCGGCGCAAGCCTTACCTCGATATTTATCCTTAGCAGCTTGCAACATTTTTTCATTCGGATCGCAAAGTGTTATCTGTACGTTTTTATCATAACGTTTTGATAATCTCCAACTGATATCGCCCGTGCCAGCGGCTAGATCGAGCAGCCGATGCCTGCGCCCACTCCGATTGATTCGCAGAGCATCTATTGCCATGTTTTTCCACACACGGTGCAGTGATAATGACATGATATCATTCATAAGATCGTATTTTTCAGCGACCTTGTCAAAAACCTGAGTAACCTTAGCATCTTTGATATGGGTATCGACCTGTTCGTTACCAAAAACCGCTTTTTGTTTTTTTATCACACTATTTCTTTCTTATGTTCTTTCTTATGGATTTTATCACCTAGCTCGGCTAAAATTCTTTTAGAGTTTATCTGATCGATCTTAATCTGCTCGATTAGTTCATCCCGATTATCGAAAAATTTATCATCTCGGATGAATTCGCAGAGTTCGATTTTTATTTTCTGACCATAAATATCGTCAAAAAAATCATTTATATGAGCCTCAAAAATTCTATTACCGCTATTCTCATGTTGTCTTTTACTGCAATATCCAACGGCTGTGTGTTTTTTTCCTCCTTCTATCTGAACGGTCACGCCATAGATTCCATCTCGCACGCAGCGGTGCGGCTCGATAACAATATTGGCAGTCGGAAAACCTAACAATCTGCCTAATTGCTGCCCTTTAATAACAGTACCCTCATAGCAAAAAAATCTTTCTAAAAACTCCGCTGCCCTTTTGACATTCCCATCGTATAGCAGCTTCCGTATCATGCTAGAGTTATAAGCCATCGAGTGTGAACTATCTTTTTTCAACTCGATAGCATCGATAGTAAAGCCATATTTCTTGCTCGAATGCCGTAAAGTTGTCACATTGCCATGACGATTATGACCAAAACAAAAATCTTTTCCCAATGCAAGATAGGATAAACGTAAATGTCGATAGAGTATCTCTTCGATAAATTCATCTGGTTTTTTTGTCTGTAATTTTTTATCAAAGGGTAGCTCGACTAAAATATCAACACCTAGCGACTCGAGTAACTGATATTTTTCATCTCGGGTGCAAAGCAAAAAAAAATCTGATTTTGTACTAAAATACTGCTTTGGATGAGGATGAAAACTGATAACGCCCACATTGGTACGCCTCTTTTTAGCCGCGTGGATTAAATGACGTAAAATCTGCCGGTGACCTTTGTGAATACCATCGAAATTTCCTATCGTATAACAACTGCCGTAAAAATCTTCTGTAACGTCAAAGGAATTTTTGAATATTTTCATAATACCAATGTAAAATCATGCACCATCGTTAATCTAGCTTCAGATGTTATCCTAAATTATTCTAGCAAGGCTCACACCATAACACTGGCTTCGCCGCCGAGCACCATTTTTGCGCCATTGTAACAACGACAAGCTAGTGTAACAATTCTTTTTTTATCATCTATTGCGGTGATTTCGACTTCGGTACGAATCGTGTCTCCTATTTTCACAGGCCGTTTGAATTGCAGACTTTGAGAAAGGTAAATCGAACCAGGCCCAGGCAGTACATTCGCTAGCGTCGCCGAGATAAAGCCGGCGGTCAACATGCCGTGCACAATACGACCGCCAAAACGCGTCTTGCGGGCGTAATCTTCGTTCAGGTGAACCGGATTGTTATCGCCAGAAATGGCAGCAAATAAAACTACATCCGTCTCGGTGACAGTCTTACCGTACTCGCCCTTTTGGCCGATATATAAAGAAGTTAAGTCGTAAATTGACATAGTGAGCTCCTGAAAAATTATTGTTATAACAAATATTATGACACAAACAATTGTTTGGATGTCAACAATTAAGGGAAAATTTATGTTGTCCTGATAGTCTCATTAGCATATTCAAAACTACGAGGTTAGCTATGTCTTTAGACTTGTCAATTAAAATTCTTATTGTCGATGATTATCAGACCATGATTAAGATTATCAGTAATCTTCTAAAGCAGGTTGGTCTTGAGAATATCGATTCTGCCAATAATGGTGAGCAGGCGATGCAAAAGTTAAAAGAATCGAGTTACGATTTGGTGATATCGGATTGGAATATGAAACCGATGTCGGGATATGAGCTGCTACAACAGATTCGCAGTGATGATTCTTTGACATCATTGCCATTTATCATGATAACGGCCGAATCGAAGACGCAGAATGTTATTGCGGCTAAAAAGGCGGGGGTGAATAATTATATTATCAAGCCTTTTAATTCCCAGACTCTACTCGGCAAGATTCAATCTGTTTTCAGCTGATATTTTGTTTGCGAGTGCCTGGTTAAGCAGGGCTTGCTAGAATCGCTTATTATGCCGCACTCCAGCTGCCATCGGCGTTTTTACAGGCAGTGCCTCTAAGGGTCTCGGGCTTGCCGTCGACGTAGATGGTGTGGGTATATTCCCGGCAGGTTTTTTGATTCTGCTCAAAGCGTTCGCCGGCATAGACTTCGCCGTAATTGCCGCTATCGGAGTTACTCCATTTGTTTGCAGTATCGGGATTCGAGTATTCGAGAGCGTTATACTGAGTTTCCTGAGCGGCGAGTTGATCTACTTTATCGAGTCTTTTGCCTATTTCGGATCCGATAGTGGCGCCGAGAACAGAACCTAGGCCGGTGTAGAAAAGTTTGGTGTCCTTGTTGCCGAAGCGACTACCGATCAAACCGCCGACGCCAGCACCGGTGACTGTTCCGATAGCCTGCTTGTTACAGCCTTGTAACATCACACCGCTTGTTAAAAATGAAAAAATTACTAAAAAAGAAAATCCGCAGAGTGAAAAACGCCGCAGAAAAAATTTGTTCGAGTCCATAAGTAAATTCCTTGGTGAATCAGCAAAATATATTTCAAAATGTTCTATGATACTATAAAAACTGTTTGTCGCAATTATGACAAATCATTTATTATACTACATCAGTTCGTGATAATCGTCAATAATTTCATAGCGTAATGTTTTACTTGACGAGTGATATGTTTTTACTATAGACAAAGATATATTTGCTATGGAACTTATTTAGCAGTCGAGCAGCTGTAGCTCAGTTGGTTAGAGCGCCTGATTGTGGATCAGGAGGTCGGTGGTTCGAGCCCACTCAGCTGTACCACTAGCGCTGGGATATGGGTTAAAATGAGGGTAAAAATAGGTAATATTTGCATCGGCACAGGGCAACCGATAAAAATTCAGTCGATGACAGATACCGATACGGCAGATGTCGATAAGACAATAGAGCAGATTTACCGACTAGCTGAAGCAGGCTCAGAACTTATTCGAGTGACGGTCGACAGAGAAGAATCGGCATCTAAGGTGGCTCGGATTAAACAGCAGATGCAGGCGCGGCGTGTTGATATTCCACTTATTGGCGATTTTCATTATAACGGTCATATTTTGCTTAAGCAAAATCCTCAATGTGCTGAAGCACTCGATAAATATCGGATCAATCCTGGTAATGTTGGCTTTGGCGATAAGCGTGATCAGCGCTTTGGCGATATTATCGAAATCGCTCTGCGCTATGACAAGCCGGTGAGAATCGGCGTCAACTGGGGAAGCCTCGATCAGCAACTGCTCGCAAACATGATGAACGATAATGCCGAAAAAGCAAATCCCCAAAGTGCCAGTGAAGTGCTGCATAAGGCGATTATCGAATCGGTTTTGATGAGTGCAAAATTAGCCGAGAAAATCGGTATGCCGCCAGATAAAATTGTTCTGTCTGCCAAGGTCAGTAATGTTAAATCGCTGATATATATCTACAGAAAACTTGCGGCTAAATCGCAATATACTCTGCATTTAGGCCTAACCGAAGCAGGTATGGGTATGCAGGGTATTATTTCTTCTACTGCGGCTCTATCGGCTTTGTTGCTCGATGGGATTGGCGATACTATAAGGATATCGATTACTCCTGCTCTCGGTGAGATGAGAACAAAAGAAGTGGAAGTCGCAAGGCAATTATTGCAAAGTCTGGAGTTACGTCAGTTTGCTCCTCAGGTTACTTGCTGTCCGGGTTGCGGTAGAACGAAGAGTACATATTTTCGTGAGCTAACGGGGCAGATAAACGATTATTTACAGCAAGCGATGAAATTATGGCGCCGCCAAAGACCTGCGGCGGCAGGATTGCGAGTTGCTGTAATGGGTTGTATTGTCAATGGTCCGGGCGAGAGCCGCCATGCCGATGTCGGTATTTCTTTGCCGGGCACTAATGAGAATCCGCGGGCGCCGGTGTTTGTCGATGGTAAAAAAATTACCACTCTTAAGGGCGATGATATTGCCAATGAATTCAAAAAAATCGTCGAGCAATATGTTATCAGCCGTTATCCTTTGGCTGTCGAGGAAGATCGCAGATGAATGATTGTTGTTTTGAGCTGAGTATACTTTTCAAGTGCGTGCAAGGATTGATCGCGCCCGATGCCCGATTGCTTGAAACCTCCGAAGGGCGTGGTAATATCACTACCGCCGGTGCCATTGACTATCACTGTACCGCATTTTAGCGCCCGGGATGTTTTGTGAATTTTATTGACATCTTTTGTCCACAAGCAGGCCTGCAGACCATAGATGGTATCATTCGCCATGCGGATCGCATCTTCATCGGCACTAAAGCGGATTGCAGCAAGCACCGGGCCAAATATTTCTTCTTTGGCGATACGCATATTGTTATCGACATTTTCAAAAATGGTAGGCTCGATATAAAAACCACCGGTATTTTTCAAAATCTGCTTACCGCCGCTGGTTATTTTCGCACCTTCTTTTATACCGCAATCGATATAGCGCATGACTCGATCAGTTTGTTTTTCATCGACCATAGAGCCGTTTATCGCATTATGATTAAGAGGATTCCCGGGCATCATATGGCGTGATTTTTCGATCACTTTTTGAATGAAGCGATCGTAGATTTTATCATGCACAAAAAGTCGGGTAGGCGCACAGCAAACCTGACCATTATTGCAAAACACCGAACTAGCGGCACAATCGGCAGCGTATTCGACTTCATCGCAATCGGCAAATACGATGTTAGGAGATTTGCCACCGCATTCCAAAGAGACGTGTTTCATATTCGATTCACCGGAATATTGTAAAAATAATTTTCCCACATCAGTGGAGCCGGTAAAGGCGACCATATCGACATCACTATGTTTGCCAAGACTTTTACCAACGATATCGCCAAAGCCGGTGACGGTTTGTAAGACTCCTTCGGGCAGTCCTGCCTTCAGAGCCATTTTTGCTAGCAGCATCGCTGTCAAAGAGGATTGCTCCGCCGGTTTGATAATCACACTATTGCCGGCAGCAAGAGCAGGAGCTACTTTCCAACATGCCATCAGTAAAGGAAAATTCCAAGGAACGACTGCTGCGATAACTCCGATAGGCTCGCGGTTAATCAGTGAGAGCTTATCGGCATTATAAGGGGCTATCTCATCGTAAACCTTATCGATAGCCTCGGCATACCAGCGGATGCAATCGATCGCAGCGGGAATGTCATCATTTTGTGAAGCGGCAATAGTTTTTCCCATATCAAGGGTTTCGAGATAGGCAAAATGTTCACTATTTTCCTGTATTATTTCCGCTAGTCGTAGCAGGGTGTTTTTGCGATTTTTTACGCTGCTTCGACTCCAATAACCTTTTTCAAAAGCTCTCCTGCCACAGCCGACAGCAATATCGACATCTGCCGAATCGCAATAAGGTATTTTTGTCAGGATCTTGCCGTTTATCGGACTGATGGCATCATAGGTTTTAGCTGATAATGCCTGCACATCCTTGCCGCCGATATAGGCGGAGCTCGGGATATCGATATTTTTAACGATGGTATCAAAATCGGTAGTTTGCTGCATGAGACCTCACAAAATTGATTGTCTATTTTTTAAGATATAACTTTTATATCGGTATTTTGCAAGCCGTTAAGAAAATCTTTTATCGCCATTGGTTTACGTCCTGCTCTTTGGACGATGAGTGGTTTTAGCGCTCCGATTTTACATTTGAGCCACATGGTTTTATGTTCGATATTTGCCAGACCATCATTTTGCAGATTTTGTTTATGTTCGATTGCTTCTGCTTTCAGCACTCGGATATTTTCGTTTTTGCCTTTGAGGTTGACTTGAAAATATGCCGCCGGTTTTGGAGCTAATGCTCGAATTTGTGCCTCGATTTGTGTTGCCGTTTTATTGAAATCGATGCTGCAATCTGCGGCAGTGATTTTTTTAGCATAACAGGCTTTAGTGTGATTTTGAGGTATAAATTTTAACTCATTTTTTTCGAGTAACTCCAGTGCTAGCACGATATTATCAGCTGCCATGACCGCTAGTTTATCATGCAATATTTTGGCAGTCGTATCTTTTTCGATCGCTATGCTCTCACTGATTGCGATATCGCCGGTATCACAATCTTCATCCATTTTCATAATAGTGATTCCTGTTCGGGCATCGTTTGCCATAACTGCCCTTTCAATCGGCGCTGCTCCGCGCCAGCGGGGCAGTAGCGAGGCGTGGGCGTTCAGACAACCATAAGGTGGTAGCTCAAGGACGGCTTTATTGAGAATAACACCGTAGGCAAC
>JAULKO010063396.1:0-10507 GCA_032356045.1 Mediaster aequalis | reverse complement strand
TCCCTCTTTTTTCTTCTCTTTTTGAGTCTCTCTCGCTCTCTATATCTTGCTTTTTTTTTTTTCTGAAGGAAAAAGGGTGGGCGTGCTCCCCCACGCCCCCTGGATCCGCCCCTGCAGTAGAGAAATGCTTTGAACACTGGCTAAAATAAGACAATAAACATAATGATACGAATGTACACCATGCCCGTATTTTTGAAAAGTTATACATTTTTTCTTGTAAAAACTCAGCGAGGAATGAAAAAATAACCCACCAAGACTACATGCACCTTCAAAATGTATGTTACTTGTTGCCAAAAAGAGAAATTGATAGAAAATGTCATACACGGCAGTTACAAAAGCAGCGACAATTCCCTTGTAAGGCCGCCTGTAGTAAAATAGGGGCATACCCTGCATCTCTCCTCTCTAGATCCGCAAAGTTTTGGGCGCGATTTTGTTTGTATTTATGCTTTGATCATTGTTAACAACTGTTGTCCGGACTTTTCAGATGGTTGTACAGTATAATGATTTTCAAATTCGTCGATATCAAGTCGAAAACACACACGGTCGGCGACGACTTTTGGAAACCGGCTGAAACAGTCAAGTCTTTCCCCTACTATTCCTGATTTCGTATGATGAAAAACCCTGTCAATTAATATATCGCTTTCAAGGGACATACGATAAGCAAATGATTAATGTGCTTAGATATATAATATTTATGAATGCATTATGTTCATCGATGAAACTGTTCCCATGAAACTGATGTTCTTCGTCTTCCTGTCCACATCCCTTTACTCTGTCCGCCTATTTGTCTGTGTGTCTACCCCTCTGTGTTCATAGGTGCCCGACTATTAAGTGGCGTATGTTAGGCTCGCAAGTCAGGGGACAAAACTCTATGATCTTTCTTCAAAAGTGACCCCATTTTCCCGCTCGGTTTTTTAAAATCGGGGTCGGGCAACGTGTTGGCCATTCTGCCGATAAAAAAGGATTCGGGGGGGGGGGGGGGGTCAAGTTTAATACTGTAACCCAGCAAGGGAGAGGGGGTGGAGAGGGGTAGGACTTGGGTGGATACAATACTCCCCGTTAGTAGCTGTACACTTTAATAACCTTTTTTGTTCATCTTGCCTGTTCCTATTAATATTAATGCAGATTTCTAAAGCGCACATATCCAAAGATCACGGTGCTCAAGGCGCTACATTATTACCCCTGCTCATCAGGCCAATTAATCATTCCTGAAACCTCAGCTCCCTGGGGAGTATACAGCCCCGGCTGCTTGTTAAGCGCACATGGGCTAATCAACCGCATAACCACCACTGCCCTCGCAGGTACCCATTTACTCCTGGGTGGAGGAGAAGCAATTTGTGACGAAGTGTCTTGCTCAAGGACACAAGCACCACGATCCTCCGGCTGGGCTCGAACCCACAATGTGCAGTTTTCACCGAGATCTTGAGTCAGCGCACTTCACCACGAGACCAAGTTGCTCCCAGTAGTAAACACCACGTGAGGGCGTTTCGAACACCAATGTATATACTTCATTGATGCTATTTTTTTGTAACAAAATCGTTTTTGGAACAGCTGAATTTTGCAAGCCTGACAGGTGGCTTTTTATAGGTTTCACAATGTGAAATTGCGGAATTTTAATTCTGCTTTTTTAAACTAAATGAGACGTAAGAAAAAAATCACCATGGTATGTTAAATGACTATTTTCATAATTTTTTTCCGTTTCCTGACTGTATGCTCATCAGTGCTCCAAACAATCTCCATCTTCTGATATTTCAGTGTCGCTATTGGGCCTTACTCACTCGTATCACAAAATGCATAAATTTAACCTTTTGTTATGATTTTAAAAATATGAAATAAAGTTCAAAAATCACTGGCTATGTGTTCACAAAATTTGTTGGAATTCTTGAAGATTGTTTTCAGTGACAGGTTCTTTAGGTTTTATCTTTGGGACCGACCGACCGACCGAGCGAGCCGACCGGCCGACCACTGAGGACTCAGTTTGAAAATAATCCATATACAATCTGAAGTTGCTCGACATTGTAGCACCAGGGGCCAGTTTCATAGAGCTGCTTAAGCAGGGTAGGATTATCAAGAACTGGAGGGAGCTTTTCCAAAAGGTATACTTTTTTTAATGTACAGGAAAATCTAAGGGGGGGGGGGAATCTATGGGCCATCCCCCGGCCTTAAAGTGTGTGGGGATATATTCCCCATCGCCCCCCCCCCCCCCCCCCCCCCCCGGATTTACGCCCGTGGCTATGGCTGTGACAGGACAAAAAACATTTCAGATTTCACTCACTGTTGCAGTTTGCATACTTTAGTTTAATGACCGGCTATATAGCACGTTATTAACAAGGAAGCACAGACAGTTCCGAAAATTAAAATCAGGAAAAAACCGACAAATCTATAGCAACTTTCATGCAAAAATCAACATGCTCATAAATATGAAAATTTACAATAAACTGGATACAGATGTGCATGTTATGGAATCAAGTCATAGAATTCCATTTGAGGGTCCATTTAAAGATTAATGTCGTATCTTCCCTGTATTCATTATTTTTCATTTTGTTTTCCCGAAATGATTATCGATTATCTGCTAATATTTAGGCGAACTTGTGGGCAAATATACAGGCCAATTTTGAGTTCTTTGGGTTGCATTGGACAGTTCGCTAGAATTTATTTGGGGTAGCAACACAACATCGTCCAACGTTTCTTTTCCCCACAATGAACTCCGACTGCAACATCAGAATGAAATTAATATTCTGCGGATTATAATATGCACCGTATGGGGGTGTTTTACTGCGATTTAACCAAACCAGGATGGTTAGTTTGTTTTGCTTTGTTTGGTGTTTACTTGAGTGGTGTGTACATGTTAAAGGCTGTGTAATTATCTAGCTGTTTATATCCCGGAGCCACTTGGAGCATTATATCAATATGTATATATTGATATAATTTATTAAATTGATATATTATTTTATTAAATGGTAAGGTCTCCTTGAGGGGTTCTAAGAATATACAGTGCGAGTGTAAAACAAGTATACCGGAATGAACCCCAAATGTATCACATATGAAGCAAACTGATATAAATAAATTATTATCATTGTGTAGCCTAAGATTTTCATTTTGAAATGGTAGGTCATTCACCCAGATCAGGTCATGGATTTCTGAGCAATCGGTATCTACTCAAAACAAGTCAAAACCGTCCGTGTCCGAGTTAGTGTATAGGGTCGAGTGATGTTGACTGCATGTGTTTGCGTCTGTATGCGTGTGTTCACATGTAGGCATAGTAAAACACGCACGGCCTCCTAGGTTTTCTTCCAGTGTCTAAAGATTCCCAGCTCTGCTCTTGACAGACATTGGTATTACTAACAGGTTGTGATTACTTTTGAAGAAGCTAGCTAAATTTCTGTAAAGGGCTTAATTACACCTTTAAAGGAAATGATTCATCAAACAAATCCAAGTCATTGGAATATTCTTAAAGTCGGACGTTTCATGTGTGTGTCTAGAAGTCACAGAAATCACTGTTACACTTCACATCACAATGCGAACTCGCAGATCAAAAAGATTTTGATGGACAAACAAAAATCCGTTTCACTGGTCATTTCCTTGTGCAGTTGTACAATTAACAAAATATCACATTGTACTTGTAGAATTGTGCACTAATTGACAAAGCTTATTGGCAGCTAAAACAACGAAACCAAACAAAACCAAACACCATCTACTAATTTGTTGTAATACAATGAAGACAATTATTAAAGGGGCACTTTGGGCTGTAACAATGTTCCGGAACAACTAATGAACATAATATCAACAACTCGCACAATGATAAACAAACTGATTAAGCACTGGCGAGTTAATTAATCGATTTGTAATAATGTTTAAATCCATAAAGATTTCAATTAACCACCGTATTTATTTTCATGCAAAACTTTCACAAAGACAACACAAAAATTACTTTCGAAATATCCCAAATAATTAGTGTTGTAAGGTACGTCTCATCGACATTCGTGCGACATATCCAACCATCACAATCGCTCGTCTCTGATCAGACCTGGGAGCAGAGACGAATCGCTTCACTTGTGCCTGACCAAGCCCGGAGAGGTGACCACCGTATTGATGCCACGGCGGCTGACCCTTTCAATGATCGGTCCTTGCTGGCAGCCTCTCTTGCAGATCGAGTCATTGTCATTGGAGCTGCAGACGAACACGTGGCAGTTGACGAACACCTGAAATGAGTCCAAGAAATATGTTCGTTTGTGCCTACAATTGAATCACATCCTGTCAATACCAAAAGCCCTACAGCAAAACTATTTGTAAATTACATTTAAAAAAAGTCTTCCAGGTATCAAACATGCCGAAATTGATTTGCTGAGTTGCTTCAAATTACAAACTTGCAAAACATTTTACGACAACACAGTGCGTCTCTAACGAAAGCTTACTTGTATGCATGGAAATGTGGTTGACCAGTGCGGTTAGTACTCGTTTTTTGTGTTTGTGTTTTTTTATTAAATTTTTTTAATAAATAAAACTGGAAGATGTAACGCCCTTTTAATCTTCCAGTTTTATTTATTTTAAAAATAAAAAAAAAACCACACAAACACAAAAAACAACGAGTATTAACCGCACTGGTCAACCACAGAACAGACTGGCTGTCGTATTTCCAAAATGTTCCAAAACAAATTTGCTTGCTGAATTTCACTGGTTACAAGTTTTGACGCTTTCGAGCAACTGCGTACAGTAGTGCAAAGGCGGGGACCACTGACGGACCACTGACGGCTTGTGCATATAGGCGCGTACGTGTGTGAATGCGACGTTGATATATTTTCCAGATTTGTTTTTGTGTCACTATTTGGGGAAATGTTAAGAACAAAATGTGAACCCCCTTAAAAGATCCACTCCATGAAAGGACGACCATCGCTCCTTCGGCCTGCTTGTCATTCTCAAACTGGTCCTGATTTAATGTTCCTAGCTGTGATAGGAAATCAGTCTTAAAGCTCACCGCATCACGGATACGCCAGCCCAGAAAGGCAAAGGTGTCGACGGAGAAGCGGACCTTGTTAGCAACACCTGAATCATGCATCTGCACCGTCTCGTCTACTTTGCATCTGCAAAATAAGAACAGAAGAGGGTCATTCTCGAGTTCAAAGGTCAGGCTAAATTGTCAAATTTAATTACCCCAGTGAGCAGAGTGCGGTTTCTATACAACATAATATAGTTCTACAATATAGTTGATGAAATTAGTCACTGCTTCATGAGTTTCCTTAACTCTTTTTTGGAAATATTCAACATTACAATCATCAGATGACACTTTAATATAACGAAATGAAACTAAAGAAGACTAAATGCAGAAAAGCAACCGGGGCATGGATAATACCTTGAACACAATCACGCTGGGGGAGGGGGGAGGGATGTCGGCTCTGGTTCAATACTATCAAGCATTGGTTTCCTTTCACACGATGACCATTTTGTAACATTTCTCAATCATTGCGAGAATCTCTCAATCATTGCGAGTTTTTTGGCGTCGTGTGAAAAGGGCTTAAGTGGTTTCGTCGGTTGTCCCGTTATTTATTTTCCGTTCCCAAGTGTATTTAGTACTGCTATTAGTACTGCTATTATATGTTTTTAAGAATCGTGTTTTCATGTCCTTTTATTGTAAAATAAAGACGTAATTCAGCTGTTAGGCTGCGAGTCTGGAAAATATTCTACGCAAACCCCCTCGCCCCCTCCCCACCCACCATCGAAAATCCTGCTTACTCGCCTGATCTACGTGGAAGATGGCATCGTGAAGAAGAAACCATGCTGACAAAACGATAAACTACATCTTGCTCTTATAGCAAACATTTAAACGGACATTTCAAATGAAGCTTGCTGCCATTATCCATGCAACCTGTCAATTTTTCTGTAGAGCCTCTCATGTTTTGTAATTTTAGACGTAAGTGTTTGGTTTATACAGAGTTTGTTCGAAGTGTGGCCCTTTCGCTATATTTGTTTTGTATTACTGTGCTTCAGGTATAAGGCTGCGTGCCTTCAGGTATAAGGCTGCGTCCATTCAATTGGATCCAGCGCCCACACCATGCCAACTGACGTGTATAAACGCGAATGAAAACAAAAACGTATTCTACCGTCTTGCACTGGGAATACCACTCTTAAAAAAATGTAGTGTCTACTCCACTACCCAAACAATCATGGCGATACTCCCGATTATGTGGATGTCATCCTTACCCATTTTCAATCAATATATGACGAGGCCAGTCGTAGGGGTTATCTGAGGTCGTGGCCCAGCAAGACTGGAAGAAGGCCTCGCAACCGCCGCTACTGGAGCACTGGGCCTTAGCCTGGAAGTACAACCGCGAGTCCAAGGGCTTATCCAGCAGGTGGGCCAACTCCTGGTTATACCGGGCATCGAAGAGCTCGAGAGAGGTGCGTGTGAGATCTTCCACGAATTCCGGTCTGCCGTTCAGCTCATCGAGCAGGTTGTACCCGGACAGAGGGTTGTACTCCAGAGTCTTGATTGACTCGGTGGGGAGGCTGCAGGAGAAATTGATCTCGGATTGGGGAAACCGCGTCACCTCGGTTCCCACAGGCAGGTAGGGCTTTTCAGGAATGTAGACGACGTTGCTGTATGTGATGTGTGTGCTGTTACGCTGTTCCATGTCGAGACAAAGAAATTCAGACAGAAAGGAGAGGTTACGTCAACATGTCTGGTTGGCTATAGTTCCCCTGGAACCCGGAAGAGGAACCTGGAGTTTTGTTGGTGCCTACAGATCGTAGAGGTTCCAACAGTTGGATGTAGAGGGAACTGATGAGAGAAACATCCCGGATTTAAATAAATACCAATCAAGAAGGAAACAAAGATGTCGAAACTTTTAATGGGTATCGCCCGCACCCTCGGCGTTGAAACAAAAAAAATCCAACATGACTTTGATTCTGAGGATCAGCAGGTGGTGAGGTTGTATTCCTCAGGAATGCAGACCTTGAATGTAAATATTGTGGTGTCTGTAAGACGGGGAGGCAAATCAAGAAAGAGGTAGGATTCCTCAGGGATGCAGACAAGTAAATATTATGGGGTTGGTAAGCGGCTTGAGAAAATCCAGAGAGAGGGGGAGAGAGGGGGAGAGGGGGGAGAGAGAGGGAGAGGGAGAGAGAGGGAGGGGGAGGGGGAGGGGAGGGAGGGGGGAGGGGGAGAGGAATTAAGTGAACTACAGTGAACTACAGTGAAAATGAAACGGGGGCACATGAAAACACTGGATGTGCCAAAGTGGGTCACGTCAATGTTGCAGTCCCACGAGGGGCTGACAGGACTTGAGCTCACGTGCCCTCAAGGGCTGGTGATTGTTCCTTGTTTTGTTCTTGTTTTCCTCTCGTTGTCTTTTAAAAAAATCTGTCCAACTCGTCAGTGTATTGCCAATACTATAGCTGGCACAATGCATCAGGTGTAAAACGCAAAACATGTACTGGTACACACTGAAACATTTCAGCACCCCATGCTCACCCCCCCCCCCCCCCCCCCCCCCCCCCACACACACACACGCACACACACAGGTTTGTTGACGGTGTATACCGAGGACCTCCCATTGTCCTCGGGATGACCTAGTACCTCTCTTGTTTTCTACTTTAACTTTTGCTGCAACCCCTCCAATTTGATTTGTACACGATTTCCAACAGAGGATAGCTTGCCATTGCAATCAAGGACCTTTTGTCCTCTGCTAAGGACATTCGGGTTTTTTTACCCTGTCTTTCTTTCGTTCATACTTAAACTTTCTTGCAACCCCTCTCATTGGTTTTGTACATACCCATGCTCAACCAGGACATTCTGCCCGACTGAGGAGACCACTGTCCTCTTACGCAAATCTTGTGTTCCCTGTCCGCGCTTTAAACAGTATATGCATGTACACACATACACACACCGAGTCGGAAACGAGCAGAATTGAGACGCCGACAGGCAAGTTGTCGTTGGTGGGGTGGGCGGAGGTGGACTTAAAGTGAAAGGGGGGGGGGTCGGGCTGGGGACGGGAGAGAGGTTGCCACATCCTTTATATACCTGGAATGTTGTGCCACACTCGCCGTAGGAGGTCCAAATAGAGTAGTGAGTATCGCTAAACTCGACACCGGTACATTCCGGCTCACGCAGGTGCATGATCTCTGGGTCGTTGCCATCCAGTTCTGTTACCACTTTGGCTTTGGCGATATAAACTGTCATGGAGGAGATACTGCAGAAGACTTCATTTTCCTCAGCCGGCGCAGCTGAGGAAAAGACGGTTGTTAAGATATATCATTACAATGACGTTACTTTCTGGTTAGATCTTTGTTAAAATTAAATCCCGAATCTTAAAAATAAAATCCGCAATCCGCATCAAGCTAGCAATTTTTAAAAAATAAAAACAGACGGATGGGAAAAGGACAAGAGTAAAATACAAAACAAGGCTTTGATAAACGTTGGTAATGGATTATTAAACTGTGACAGATACAAGTATCCAGAGCATCTACAAAGCCTCCCTGTCAGCCTTCCCCTCACACCGATGTTTGCCGTCGGTGTTTGCTAGAACAAAAGGCAAGCAGGCAGGTAAACACACGGAGGGACAGACAGAACGGCTACTAAACTAACGAGGTGTGGTGACAAAACTCCACTCAGATGGTTTGGACTTGACCGAGCAGCTACCGTCGTCACTCTGCACGACTCCCTCGTCGAGGGAGATCGTGTACGCGGCCTCGTATTCCAAGTACACTTCCTGGCTGTTCGGGAAGGTCAGGTTTTCCCCGTTGACAACGAGAGCATCGGGACCGGTCGCATCCACTTGCAAGATCATTTGACCGTTGGAGTCACGAAGAGTCACGTTGGCAGGGCCAAACACACCTTTCCGAATCTATTTCATCAATACGATCGAAAAGAAACAAAGAAACAAAGAAACACTTTAAATTTTCAAAGAAATACTTTATTTACAAACAAAAACAAAATATACAAAATTAAAAGATTCATAATAAATTAGCAGTAGTCAGAAATAAACAAATACAAAAAACTGTAGACAGTTACATAGAATCAGAAATAGATAACATGAAGACCAAACCTATAAACTAGTTAACACGAATAGCGTAACAATAATCAGGAAAGTACAGAAATGGTAAAAACAACTTTGACTGACAAATAAATTTGTCAGTCAAAGAAGTATGTACATTTAACTGTATAATTAACAACTAACAAATATTAATACAAAGAAACAAAGAAGCAAAGAAGCAAAGAAGCAAAGAAACAAAATCACCCAGGAGGGTACAACGACAAATTCTTGATTTACCACCATCACTGCAGAATAGCTTGAACTGCGCTCCTCCTACAGCAAGCCTTGCCAAAGGACAATGTCGAAGGTTGTTCCCTCGAAGACCTACATATTTACTGTATCTAATTATCTCAAGTTTAATTCCTTTTCTGTCCAATGAGTATCTCAAAACATGTTCAAATTGTCCTCTTCCCCAACACTTACCTTCCTGTTGAATTTGATAGCCCACTTAGGAATTACCGCCTCTGCTTTTTCGTCACCCTCTGCCGGGATGGAATTAGCGGGATCCGCTCGGAGGGCTGCCGGTTCTACAAATACAAACCCAGACAACAGTCTCAATTAAATTGATTTGCGGCTTTTTTGGCTAAATTAATCTTATCCTTTCACTTGTTGGTTTAACGAACAAACCAAACGACCAAACGACCAAACAACCAAACAACCAAGCAACCAGCCCGATATACGCCATTGTTATTCACTATAACCCATTGTGCGTGAATAAAAGACAATTAATGCGTGTTTATGGTGTATATCGAGGACATAGGAAACAAAAGAATTACATAGATCAATTCCTCGATTGACAGCTCCTCGATTGACAAGCTGTCCTCAGTTGGAAATCGTGTACAAATCAAATGAGAGGGATCGCCAAAAAAAGTAAAAAAACAACAGAAGCCAGAACAACAATCAAAGGTCCTCGATATGTGCGTGTAAAGAGCGTGTAAGGTCAAGTTGATGCGCGGACTCAATTTCGCTGGCAGAACACAGAGCCTGTCTCTGGACGAGGGACCTGCGACATTTGGTTTTACTACAACCAATGGATATTACTCTGTCTACGCTTCTAAAATGGAAAGAAGGAGTTAGCTGTTGTTTACCTGTGTCAACGACGTCCACGGTGAAACAGGACTGTGTGCAACCAAACCTGTTAGTAATAAAACCAAACATGGATTGAAATACGCATCTCTGATGTATGGCGTATCCAGCGGGGGTACGGGGGAAATTCCACCCTCACCCCGCTCTCCGGCAATATTTGCCAATTTAGTAATTTGTATAAGTAAAATTTAAAATGCCACCAATTCACAATTGGTTCCACTCCCAAGTTTTTCAAAATGTTTTTACGGGCCCCCAAACACCACCCCCCCCCAGAAAAACACAAACAATCGGGGCCACTTTTTCAGAAAAGACTTGCAATTTCACGCCCCAAACTGCTCCGATGCGATGTCCTGCTCAAAATAAACACGAGGTATATTAAAGAAGGACGTGTT
>JAULKO010063287.1:0-10514 GCA_032356045.1 Mediaster aequalis | reverse complement strand
TTACGGCTAGTATACAAGGCCTAGTAGTAATACTGTAGTGTAGAGGCCTACGTTGCACCCAAACTTCAACTTGCTCTCCACATCGAATATGCCCTATAATTAATTGATACAATACCTTGTAAATTTTACAGCTAGAGTTATAGAAAATTAAGGACGCGTAAAATTATTACCATCAGAGGAGAAGAAATCGCTCCATCGCAACTCTCACAGTTCATCGTGCTACTCGTGGACTCAGATCAGCGTTGCTTACGCGCAACAAGCTACATGTAAAATGTCATATGTAAACGTGTATACAGCTGTGTGCACGTCGTATTTTGCAAACAGCTGTACTTCGTAGTCTCCTTTCAAGAGCGGAATCGCCACTATTACAATAAGAAACCCTTCGCTGCGGTGTAAATAAAAAAAAATACGCGGACCGCCCTATATGGCCATTTTCCATCTTCAACAAGTCGACAAGTCACTCATATTCAAGGGTATTTTCTCAGTATATTTCGGGATAGCAGTACATGTAGTGGAAAAGCATTCGGAAGCCTGGTAACTACAAACAATCATTATACCAAAATGTCCAACATTCGCGCGCCCACCAAACTTAAAGGCAACTGTGTCTTAGAGGAGCTCAATTGGGCTACAAAAAGCGTTCGGCCTAAAAATGCCATGGTTGGAAAGATCGCGAAAAAGTAGAAAGTAATGATGTACACGAGTAACACGACCATCGCTTGAAAATGCGCCGTTTGTCTGAAAATCAAAGACCAAAGGACTCTCTGGAAACGGCAAAAATGTGGTCCCAGAAAGTCGGACCGTTGGATCCAGTAGTCGTACTTCAGTCGCACATTTCCCATAGGGGCACCGTGCAAGCCTGCAAGTTAAGCAAGAGGAAATATGTAGCAAGGTGGAGAGCTGAATTCATTTGTTAGCAAGGTAAACGTTACCGTTCGAGACTGCGTCTGTTTTGAACCTCGTGGAGCATTATGTTGGCTGTATTTGGTGCTGGAAATGCGTATACGACATTCAAAATACGGCGCGCGGATCGGATGTCAACGGTTTGGTTTTTTAAAAACATTTTCCCGTAAATATTACACATTATGATGGTTTCTTTCACCTAGGCCTTGAAAAAAGGTTAACCCACACTAAGATTAAATTTTGAGGGGATTTGTGTACCTTTAAAACTGCCGAGTTTTTCCGCCTAGTGCGAATTGCCGCGGAAAGTGGCTTCTCGGGGGGAACTCTTGGTGGCGCACTGTATAGTGTACCATTGATCTCCATTTATATCACTCTATGATTTATATAGATCAATTATCTCCAGCTATATAAACGGGATCAATGCGTGAGTCTCCCGAATTGGCTGGCCGCAATACTGGCCACTGTCAACCCCGTTACCAAGGGTACGATCTTGCCGCGCCATGCTTGATACCACGAGCACGCAGACAATGGAGTCGAAGATGGGCCACTGCTGTGAAAGTACTTCTCAGCCAACACAGGCATCCTGTATTGAGAAAAGAAAAAAATACGAACTTGAATTTCAGTTTCGGTTGAAACTTTCGGCGGTAGTGGCATATCATGCGCAATGGTGTATAACGATGAGGACCTAAATATATAATTACATTGTATACAGATTCATTGAACAATCGTTTTATTTGTCACCCGATCACAGTCTGTAATTCATTGTGTTTACGAACGGTGTGTTGCGGGCAGGAAGTCTTCCCCTACAATTATAAACCAAAATTTACAAGAATTCCCCAAACTCGCAACAAAATCACAAGCAAGGTATTCACATTTCCAAAGCAAACGGTTAATCGGAGATGTATTACACCACAAATCAATAAAATGTATATACAGTAATTAGAAAGCAATTATGGAACAAGTAATTTGTTAAGACTAATAACTTTGCTGAGTAACTTTGCTAAGTTTATTTCAGGGCCCCATTTCGTAGGGTTGCTAAGCACTCGATTTTTTGCTAACGGAACTTCCGTCCATTTCACAGAGACCGTAAACAGTAAGCTCCTGAAAGAGCTCGCTAACTTCACAGGTAGAGGTTGCTTAAAATCGTGGCACAATAAAAGTGTCTATGCGCGCGCAGGCGTTAGCACGACTTGGCCGTGAAATAGCGCTTAAGCTAACAATTTCTTCTGCTATGGTTAGCACAACATGAAATTGGGCCCAGTTTCGCCATGAGTACTTCAACTGGGGATTTCCGTCCGATGTTGATTTATGTCTTTTAACCAAATAAATACACATGCACACGCCTGTCATTCATCCTTCGATAATCATGTATTTGTCGGCGTACATGTATTGTCATGATCTTCAAAGATTTCCGTGTCACTGCACTAATCACGCAGTGCATGGAAATATGCAGTTCAGCTCAGTTCCCAATATTATACAAAGCGGTCCGTCCGCGCCGATTGCTAACATAATGAGACTGGTTGGCATCACAGGCTGAAAGAAACACGACATGTTTTTCACAGTCGTCGGTCTGGCTTCGACAACAGACGCCCACTGAATCTACATGTACACATAACGTCTCTGGTTCTCCGAGTCTGACCATTCTTGCTCTTCTTTCATGATTGCCATTTGCCCCAAAAAAGGCACGAAGTACAGACGAGGTGTATGCGTAGCACATCGTTGATAACGGAAATGGAAATTGGATACTGCGTTTAGATTACATGTTCAACTATTTTTCGCCAACGATTTCCTGCACGGTTCAACATTTTCTCGTTAAAAAAACTGTCGTGTAGAAGTAGCCGGATTTTACAGGTGAGTAGCATTGAAGTTGGAATACATTTATTAACTAAAAGGGAAAACACTGACATTGCATTTTTCAAAAGATATCTCCGATGCAGACATATCTCTGATTCATTTGAACATATCTCCGAATCGATATCAAGCTATATCTAAACCCTATCAAGATATATCTAAATTGATTTCAAGATATCTGTAAATATTTAATAAAGGCATCCCTAAATCGTCCCAAGGTATTTCTAAATCGATTTAAATATCTACATTTAGATATACCTCTAAATGATTAAGAGATATCTTCAAATCAATTCAGAGATACCTCAAAATCAATTTATAGAATTTAAAAGGACCTGTTCCTCAATATCCATTTAGATGTATCTTCAAATGTTTTGGTTTTTTATTTCGAATTTATAGGCCAATTCTATTTGTAATGAAAACATTATTTTAAAATCACCACCTTTCTTATTGTGAGAATGTAAACCGTAACTTTAAAAACGTTTACCTTATAAACATGTTTTGTTGTCGTGGTAAAATAGCAGTATATTTTATCGCATTCCAATGTTCCAATGGGCCTTTATACACGATCAAATTGCTCTGTTTATTTTTTATTTTTTATACACATTTCATTATCCATTTTGCAGTTTGATCAACAGCAACAGTACACCTAGCAGCCAAATTAGAGGTCCAAGACTTAGGAAAAAAATGAACACTAACAATTTCACGCCAGTTTTCCCTGACCCCTTCACAACTGACTTCAACGCCACATTGGCCACCACCGCCCTCCAGAGCCATTCTCTGTACACCTACAAAGTGAGAGTTGCGGTCGCCGTCTTCTGGCTTCCCATTGCAGTGACTAACATCATCGGCAACAGCATGGTCATCCTGGCCGTGGTGTTCAGCAAGAGGCTCCGGACGTCCACCAACGCCTTCGTGGTCAGTCTCAGTGTGGCCGATCTCCTGGCCGGGCTGACTGCTCCTATGAGCGTCGTGGCACTGCTCAGCCCCGGCGACAAGTGGCCGTGGTCCACGGATGCTCCGTGCTACCTGGCAGGCCTGCTGCTCTACATCAGCTCGGCTGCCAGTCTCTTTCATCTGGCTTCCATCGCTCTGAACAGGCTGATCCTCATCAAACGCCCGATGACGCTGTACCGCAGTCTCTACACCAAACGCAACCTTGTCATCAACGTTGCCGTCATCTGGCTCGTCGCCACCGTCGTTATGTCCTTACCGCCCCTGTTTGGGATCGGAGGGTTCGGTTACGATGAGCAGCACCACACCTGCAGTGACCTCGACACCCATCCTAAAGCCAAGATCTTCGAGAGGATCCAGACCTTCTCCAATTATCCAATCCCTTTACTTATCATCGTCACCAGCTACACCATGATTTTTATTCATGTCAGGCGCCACTTTAAGGCCCAGATGACGATGCAAAGCAGTATCACCGGTCCAAGCTCTTCCACGTCCGGCAACTCCAGTAGTTTCGTGGTGGCTGATAGCGACACAGTCCTGAATCCCGCCCAGCAGAACCGCATTAACCACCAACAACTCCAGATCACCAAGAACCTCTTCATGACCGTATGCGCCTTCTTCGTCTGCACAACGCCGTACTGCGTGGCGCTGTTCATCCCCAACAACGACAGCTTCTTGCTCTTTGGCGCGGTGCTGTTTTTCAGCAATAGCTGTGTCAACCCCATCATCTACGCAGCAAAGCACCCGCAGTTTAAGAAGGTGATGCGCTGCATGCTGCGATGCAGGTACTCGCAGATTGAAGAGCCGTCTGACACCCTGAAGGCTCTGATGGCCTGTTGCAACAAGGGGCAGTAGGTCTTCAAAAGCAGGAATTCTAACCGTCTTTCAAACATCACAGAGCCGGTAAGGGTATAACAGATTTGAAATAAACTTTGAACCGTAGACATTTTAAACGTTGGAGGTTTAGAAATGGCAGCCTACGTGTCACTTGGCGCTGTTCTCATTTTTCTCACAAATGAGCCGTTGGGGACATACCAAACATCATCAAATGGTCAACAATATTGGTCAGTGCCTATTGGAACACATTCGGCTTCCTAAAAACAACCAAATTTGCTGTTGACTATGTACAGTTATGAAAAGCAATAAATACAGAAAATATCAATAATATTGAAAATAATGGACCTTCATGCCTTAACAGTCCTTGCTAAGATTTTCGAAATCGGAGTTTTGTACAACTCGGTGTCGGTAAAAGTAACAATTCTTACTGAAAATGTTATAGCCAAACAAACAATGGATTTAAAAGACACCCAATAGAATATGTTGAGGTTGTTGTATATAATTGTTACAGTCGTTCCCTTTTTTTAAAACTTATAACCTTCATTGAGAATGGTTTCACTAACCCTTTTTTCTTTTCTTCCAAACGCCACCGTTACCCGGATTATTCCCATTAGTTTGTTTTTGCTGTGGTTTCCCCCCAGTAGATTCTTCCAGCTGAACTCAGCCGTATGTTGTTTTGTATTCACAGTGTTCACGTTCTTTTCGTGATAAAGTCCCCACGTATGTGCCCTTTCTTGTCAAGTTTCATTATTTTTGTCGAGAATACAGGATGCGCCATCAACCCCAAAAGCTAGCAGCACAATTCACGCTCCACACCCTGGGTCCAACTACAACTGTCTTTATTGTAGTACAGATGAGCGCTAGAGATTTTGGAAAAGGACAATAAATGTTACGTAAGAGGATTGTTTGCTGGCTGAAAAGCCATCACTATAGTTGTACAGGAAAGAAACTTTGAAAGGTAGATCAGTGCGATTGTGACACAGGGGGAGATAGGGAAACGGTAGCCATTTTGGCCGGCAGTCTTTTTACAAACGGTATGCAAATCGTTTGGCGATTCCCAAACGCTAAGGTGCAAAACGGTATGTATCCAGTGCCCAAATGGTATACGCTCGAGCGCTCACGGGCCAAACGGTTACAAACATCAACAAGATCTGTGCATCAACTAGCATACACAGATACTATTAGACGTTGGAGCCTTCTTATATAAATAACAAATGTAGGGGCCGCTTGAGGGCCGCTTCGCAAACTGCTTGGGTGTAGGCTAAACTCTTACCTCATGATCTTCAGTTGCCGATGGTCAGCGACCTATACATCTCCAGGATACCTATATGCAATGCTTGCTAAGCGTTGTCGCCACCACTGTAACCTAGCCCCAGTAGCTTCATTTTCGTCATCATTTTCATTGTAAATTGTACTTGGGTACTTTGCTATAAATTAGCGAAATACGTGTTGGAAGAGTTTAGATATAATCTTTTTATTTTGTGTAAGAAATCAAAAAGCCACAAAGACAAGAAAAACTTTTATCTTAAAGGAAGTAGCTTTATACTTGGATTTTAATGAAATCTACGCAGAGGAATTCCTGTACATGTAATGGACTTGAATCACATTTAATATGCATTCACAAATCTACCGAAATTTTCCGAACAAAAGAATGACAAGAAACACACAGATTAATTGTTCGCAAGATACATGAGAATTTTGTAAATAATGTAAATTGCGAATTGTAAATATCTTATGTAGTTTGTACACTGTCGAAGAAACTTGAGTTGTCACCGCCTGTAATTTAGTCTGTTATCCCAGTGTTGACAAGTGTGCCCCTTTAAAAAGCGGGGAATTCCCTATGACCCACCTTGGAAAATGGAGCCATTGTGAATGTTTACATGCCCCGGAGCGCGCGGTACGTGGATCAGCAACTTTCTTTGTGCCCACGGATCAAATAGAAAATGTCAACACCACATGCCTATATTCATCACTAATGTAAGAAAAAAGTATAAAGCAAAACCCTATTTGCATTCAAGCTCGCGGTATGACGGCGAAGAAGCTAGGGGCACCATTCTAGAGGATGACACTGTCACAACCCTACAATTTAAGTTATCTTCCATTTCCAATCCGTCACACGTATAATCTGACATATAGATCATGGACACCAACGATGTAACGAGCGCGTATAACCAGCCTATGGCAAACGTTAGTTTAACGCCGACTACAATTGATTCCAACCATTCTCTGCAAACCTACGCCGAGAGGGCTGTGGTTGCTGTCCTCACTCTGTTGATTGCGGTGGCAAACATCACCGGCAACAGCATGGTCATCCTGGCCGTGGTGTTCAGCAAGAAGCTCCGGACGTCCACCAACGCCTTCGTGGTCAGTCTCAGCGTGGCCGACCTCCTGTCCGGGCTGGCGGTGAGCATGAGCCTGGTAGGGCTGCTCAGTCCCGGCAACAAGTGGCCCTTGCCCTCTGCAGTACCGTGCAATGTAGCCGGTCGGGTGCTCTATGTCAACTCATCGGCTAGTCTCTTTAACCTGGCCTGAACAGGCTGATCCTCATCAAGCGCCCTATGACTCTTTACCTCCGCCTCTACACCAAGCGAAACATTGCTGTCAACATTGTCGTCGTCTGGACTGCGGCTATCGTGATCATGTCCGTGCCGCCGCTGTTCGACATCGGGGACTTCGGCTACGACGAACAACACCATACCTGCAGTGACGTAGACACCCATGGTACGGCCAAGACGTTTGAAAAGATTCAGACGTTTGCCACATTTCCAGTCTCTTTGGTTATCATCGTCACCAGCTACATCATGATCTATCTTCACGTCCGACGCCATTTCAGGACCCAAATGGCCATGCAAGAAGGCTGCCGTCGTTTCGCAGGGTCCAATAACCTCGGGCTCGAGGTATCTGACAAGGCCGCTCGAGTTCTGACGGACAATAGCCATCGGGACCGCATCAACCGTCAGCAACTTCAGATCACCAAGAACCTCTTCATGGCCGTCTGCGCCTTCTTCGTCTGTTTAACGCCGTACTGCGTGGTGTTGTACGTTCCGCATAACGACCGTTACCTGCTCTTTTTTGCGGTGCTGTTTTTTGGCAACAGTTGTGTTAACCCCATCATCTACGCGGCAAAGCACCCGCAGTTTAAGGAGGTGATGTGCCGCATACTACGGTGCCAGTACTCGCGGATTGAAGAGCCGTCGGACACCCTGAAGGCTCTGACGGCGTGCTGCAAGCATTAGCCAAGATCTCGCCGACTGTAAGGTTTTTACTGCAACACGAAACGGAGCTCATTGGGTTCATTGTAACTTTTTTAAAACTGGAGTGATCGTTTGGGCGGTCTGATTGGGACATCAAATCTTACGAATATTTGTTCATCAATATTTCCGAGAAAAATACAGAGGTATGTGATAAGGTTTCTGTGAACTTTTGATGACAGTGAATATTTGGTAGTGGACAATGAAGTGCACACAAGAGGTCATGGGGAGGTTGCAATTAAAATACAATGAAGGACTGATACTCCCTCAATAGTTTCTGATTTGCTGATAGACTCTAATTCCCAACTTAGATGTCTCTTCTGGGACACCATAGCGTACATTCAATAACGTGTTGAAAACTGTGGCGTTCCTTCACATTGGAATTTTTGAAAAAAGAATTGACACGACTAGCCTGGTTTTAAAATTCCATGTTTGGCAGATGTTTAATTAAGTATAGGTCGCAATTTCGACGGAAAGAAGGCTTTGGGGTGATGAAATATTTGGAAACTTAAAGATGTACCGTCCGTGCTCATCAACAAATTGGATTTTTTTCTAACGAATTTTCAATTGTATTTCTTATTTGAACGATTGTTTTTCTATTTTGAGAGTCTGCAACCCTCCTAAAAAAGGGCTTATATTGTGGGGTGCTTTCGCGCCTCTACCACACAAAAAGATCCGCCCCCGCGAGATCTGAATTATTGTCAGACCGCAAATAATTCGAAATTTGTAAAGTAATAATTCGATAGCTAAACGTTGGCGGATTTTTTCGTTCGATGTCTCATTTAAAAGTAGATAACTTTTGTATTCCTTGAAAAATAGAAAGGGGGCGGGCTAGGGTCCAGTTTTTAATGGGCGGCGCTTTCAAAAAGCCTTCACATATAACAACCTTTACGTCCAAACTGGACGCATAAACACACCACTAGGAGAGTATAGAGTTTGCAAGTTACGGACTACATGCTATGCGCAAGTAATTACCCTGAAAAAGTGGAGGGATGATTACATTGGTCAGCCCGCCCATGTTCTTGACCCCTCCCACCCCCCTCCCCTTTTTCAGCGGGCGCCACTGTTTTCAAGACACTTCAAAACAATAATGCTGCCCTCCATTGACAAAAAAAAACAATTTCATTATGTTCCAGAAAACAGGTTGCGGTGAAACCGTATATATGTGACTCGGCGTGAGTAAATGAGACACTTTGAGGCACAAAAACGTACCTTCATGTCTGCTTTCATGTCCTAATATTTTTTTCCTTGAAAATGGATCATAAAATCAGATTTAAGTGGCATATACAGCCCGTATCTCGTAAACTTGAACGTGATTTTTTTCAGTGTCACGCGACCTTTTACGGACCATAACTTTGGAACCGTGAGCTCCATAGACGTCAGCGAGGTGTCATTTTAATCCTTAGAATACGCCTTACGTGATGAAATCAAAATCTCAATTTTCATTGTTGCCTCAAAGTGTCTAATTTACTCACGCTGGGTCACATATTAAACCCTAAAAGCTGGGCTTTCGGCCCCTCGCACAGCCAGGGGGCGGATTCCGTATACCCCATATCTCGGCTAAGCAAATTTGATATGCAAATGAGGATAACCATGATAATTATCCGCGTATAATTTCATTCCAATTAACCCGTACCCAAGCATTTTGCAGTTATGATACATTACGTGTGCCGCATCATGTTCTGTGCCGCACAGTTTCTATGTACAAGGCCATTGAAGCAGTATCAGCGATGTTTTCACCTTGCCTCGGAAAGCATTACACTGCGCGAGAACGGTGCGTCCGGTTTTTATAAATTTGGGGGTTTCAAAATGTGCCTATCAGCCGAAAAAGTCACGAAGGCACAGCACGAAAAAAAGACGCACTGCGACACTATCGCGGACAAACTACAGGGGGAGGGCGCATTCCGCCCGGCTCTTTTTAAGAGGACTTGAACTTGGTGGAGAGGGGGGGAGTGAAGAGACGGTGTGGGAAGGGATGGGGTTGCCCTCTATTTTGATATATAGGAGACTGGGTTTCAAGGGGGCTGGAAATTGCCGCAAGGATTGTTGCTAATTTGTGGTGGAAAACAGTGAGCAAACTTTCGGTATTGCAACGTCTCTGTTTCACCTTCCCACCCCACCCGCTATCCCCACCCCCAACCCACCCCCGTGCAATCGCACCTGCTTACTTTTAACTACGACAAAATAAAAATATCACAGTTTTCTCGTTAATGTGTCTTGTTAGGCGCCAATCGTTGGTAATTTGTACGCTATTATTACTTCGCTAAAGAAAGAGCATTAATACAAACAGCGTGTGGGTTGGGTGACTGGGGTCAGACATATTTACAATATATTATGATATGTGACATCCCATGCCAAAACCAGGCCCTTCCTGCCAAAAATCAAAAATTTGTTTTTTTGGCCCATCTGTTAAAGGAGTTAAAGAGCTTTCAAGTGAGCTCTCACCAGGGTCTATAGGTAAAGTATTTCTCAAGTTGTGGAATGTGTAAGATTGCATTTTTAATGCCGCCGAATGAATAGTTAACTATATATTTTTTTTTTATGTCATTTGTTAAATGCGGGAACAGCCTGGTTTTGGCGTGGGCTGTCACATATATTTACGTGTGAAGAATAAGTATAGTGACGTATCATCAAATAATGAAAGCACGGGTGGTGGTGTACATGTATTAATTGATGCCTTTAAATACGGTCAAGCCAAATGCAAGATATAAGCAGATGTCTTCA
>JAULKO010063179.1:0-10514 GCA_032356045.1 Mediaster aequalis | reverse complement strand
AATGGGGATAGGCCAACACAAAAGAATAATTGAATGACTGGATTTGCTAACTTGTCACAGTGTGGATTTCAACTGCTTGCACTAACGTGTAGATTTGCAGACAGAAAATCAGCTCAGTGGACAGAAAAATCAGGACACAGTAATCCTGTCAAGTAATTCTGATAGTCAATGATGTATTCGCAATATACTGTGTGACATTATAAAATATAATGTGTTACATCAAATGTAGTACCCGTTCTTGTTCAACATCAATCAATTACTTAGATTTACTTGATAGATCATGCTCTTACTGGGCAAATGTTCTTGGAAAAGTGCATTAAAGTGTGTTACAGTTTACCTCTTAATGGAAACAGATTGCTGGTACAGAGCGCCGGATACTGAGCACAGTTGCAATGTTTTCTTTTGGAAACGTTGCGTTTTCTTCACATACGGATCTTGATCCGTTACATCTTGTGTCCTGTTGTAACACGGCTGGTATGGTTGATCTAGACACAACACACAACTTTCCAAAACTTGAAATCGTGGAACATTTGCCGAGGCATATTCTATATCCATTTGAGGAGTTAGGAGTGAATACGGGTGTTCCAATCGTGTTGCGAATATGTATAACATCTGTGTTGGGCGTTCTCGATAGCTCACGAGTAAAATCTCAATATGTGACGTGAACTCTACGTTGTTGATTGTTAATAATGAAAGTATTACAAAGCGATGAAAATAATGCACGTAGGCGTGTATTCACACACACTGATCACCAGTCAACATCACACAATCCAACACTAACTTGGACACGGGCAGTTTTGACTTGTTTTGCGTAGATACCTCATGCTCAGTAATCAATGACCTGATCTGGATGAGTGACCTACCATTTTAAGAGAAAATCGTAGGCTACATATTGATGTTAATTTGGTGATATCAGTTTTATTTGAAATATTTGGGGTTGAATTTAGGGTATACTTTTTTTAGTCAAAATGTATAATGCGAACACATTCATGTGCAATACGGAGGCTCAAATTACATTGTTGTTTGATTTGGTACCGGTGATGGTACCGCATTCAATGATAGAATAGCCCCGTTAAGCCGTATACTAACTTGTAATACAGTATTTTTTTCGTCGCACTATGGACAGAAAGTACCTGACCCCCGGGAAACATTATTTCAAGATACTTTAGAATGAACAGTTCCACACTTTTCACCGTGCATTATTATTTACATCGCTTGTCCTTTGAGATACATGTATCTTACTTTGTCATGCAATATCATGACAACACAATATAGAACAAAACACAAAAGTGTATTCAATTCGATCACTTTCCAATTGCCGCATTTATGATGCTTACGAAAACTGAAAACTGCAGCTAAAGGCCTATTACCGGAGTACGCTTGAACAGTAACAAACAGAGACATAGATTTATTCAGCTTGTACAATGTTGACCTTTAAAAAGATGAAGGTTTAAGCTTTCATGCTCCTATATGGGGCTTTCATTAATTTCTTTAACCTAATTGAGATTCCGTCTTGGACGAAACATGCTGCAAACGGATCCTTGCTGTTGCATAATACGCAATGCATCTGGGAATTCGTATCAAAGAAATGATGAACAACCGGGAACTAAATGCCAAACCCTCTTGGACAGAGCACAATGCGAAATCCAATACCACCAGTCCGTCTGGATTCGCCAAGGAAAGCCAAACGAAGATGTCACTTCGTATCGCTGCCGGTCGTGCCCGCGCAATCGGATCCGACAAGATGTGGTCCACCGTCATTAGAGATTTACCCCTGAAAAAGATTGGAATCGACGGTGGAATTTCATACCCTAGCTGTTGCATGGTTACAACCAGAGGGGATATTTTTGTATTTCCCCTCAGAGGCGGTGAGGATTACCTCGTCGTCCCTCGTGCGAAGTGAGTTTTCAGGGAAGAGGCAGCCCATTTGGCCGTCAAGTGGTGCCGGTCTCCTTACAAGTTATTAACATTTTGGTCAGGCTTCAATTTGTAAAAAAGTCTTAATACCCTGTCAGTTTCGATCGAATTATTTCCACATGCTTGGAATTGTGGTGTCGAGTCCTTTCAGTATTCTTCTTTCGTTTTCTAACATTTCCTTCACATTTAGGGAAAATAGGGCTGGAAGAAGTTATTGTTTTCCAAATTGTAAAGTTATCCATCACCTTACCGCGAGGAAAGATAAGCTAGCACTGTCAGTTCAATAGCTGACTATTACCGAGACAATCTGACACCACGGTGATGTCAACCCTCACTATTTTTTTGGGTAGAAATGTCACTAAAACACATCGGGATATTCCTAAAATGACCCGAGATGTCTTCACTTCCGAAAGCATCCTGACAACCCCCTGGAGGGCGGGAAGTTATCGATTTTTCGCGCCATACCGATGACATTGTCGAGATCTGGCCAGCGTGGCCTCCAGTCGGCACACACAAACACACACAAGGGATGTACGTGCACGGAGCGGTCCGTCCAAAAACACTGACAGCTGTGTCGACCTAGGATTCGAAGGCAGAATTTATTTTCAAGCCGCCGTGCTAAAAAAGGTCAAATCCCGTGAGCATTTTGCCACGACTTTTTTTTGCCTCTGCGCGACGAAGAAAACGGATGAAATCGATATCGATCGAGGGTTTCCGATTTCCCACAGTGGCGCACTCCATAACGGCAACGACATCATATATATTTTTTTTTTCATTAAGCTCGGATCTCCCTCATGGGTTCTAGACACTTGCAAGACTCGTTTTTCGGTCGGCATCTGCTTGACAATTCATGATAAGTCGAGCCAAATCTTCCTCCGTTTCCATCATAGCGTTCGGCACGCGCCCCCTCCTGGCTGGCCGGCGCGTCGCTAGACCATTTTGGAATGGGGGTGGCATCCAAGATTTGCCGACACGTCACGAGGGGACGTGACAGGTAGCACACAATTAAAAAAAAAAGAAAAAAGAAAAGTGACCCCGAAAATTTTTCCGTCCGAAAAATAATTTGAAGGATGGTGTGTGGATGGGTGTGTGTGTACGTACATATTGGTTCTTGTGGGGTACTCGTCTACAGGTTTAACAAAGAGTACAATGGTACCCCACAAGTTGTTTTTTGTTGGAGTGGTACCCCACAAGGTAAATTCTAAAGAGGAAGAAGGGAAGAACAAAAGAGGAAAAGAAGTACCCCACAAGTCGGTATGTGAGGAGGTGAACGTGTTCGTTCTTTACAACTGCGGACGTTTAACAATGGGAACAATATCGTCCGCGATTCCCGATCGACGTCCGCGGTTCAAAACCAATGAGGGTGCTTCAAAAAAGTTAAAGTACAAACAATAGAGAGAACAAAAGGACGTCCGCGATGGGACGTCAACACACGTTTGGGTGTACCCATAGTCGGTACCCTGTGGAGACATGGGTACAATAGAGGAGAAAGGGGACAATAGGTCTCCACAAGGTATTTCTAAAGAGGGGGGATGGGAGGGGCATGTCTCCACAAGGAATTTTGTGCACAGGGTCTATGGCAGGATGTTAAAGTACAGGGACAAAGGGGAGAACAAAGCCGGGTCTCCACAAGGATGCGTGTGTGAGAATTTGTGTACCTACATATGCATCCTTGTGGGGTCCTCGTCTACAGGTTTAACAAAGACTACAATGGGGCCCACAAGGACGTCTTTGTTGGAGTGGGACCCCACAAGGTAAATTCTAAGGAACTTCTAAGTAGGAATAATAGGAGGGGAATAAAGAGAGAACAATGAAGGTCCCCATAAGGGTGCATTATGTGAGAATGTGTGTGTGTGTGTGTGTGTGTGTGTGGGGGGGGGGGGCTAGAACGTTTTTGACGATGAGGGCGCCATTCAGTTTTCTACTATTATGCACGATGCAAATGCACTCCCATAAGGAAGCCTTCTTTTTGCCAACACCAACAAGATTTTGCCGTTTCCTCTTTTTGCCGACGACACGGTTTTGCCGACAAAAACGGGGAAATGGGGGTTTCACACACCCTCTAGCGACGCCCCCGTATTTATGCCTCCGATTGCACGCAATGCGACTATCACACCCTTTAACCTATTCGCATTATTGGGCGACCATTGTATACCTACCTGTATACCTACCATGTTGTTTGCCTAACTTGTACGAAAGTTTTGGTTCTTTTGGTTTTCAGTATGATGTTGGAACCAGTGTCCATGTATCACTCCACGGGCCAATGTCATAGAGCTGCTTAAGCACAAAAATTGTCTTAAGCACAAAAACCTTCCTTAGTAAAATCAGGTTACCAGCCAAAACTCCATGTGATCGCCATACTATAGCAAACAACAGCTAAATACCAGTCCCAAGCCATACACATACCAAGCAAGTTTTGTTTGTGCTCAAGCACATTTTTGTGCTTATATAGGCAGCTCTATGAAATTAGCCCCAGGTCAGAGACTGTAGCCACTTAATTGCTCTTCCACGGATGGATTAATCCATACTAATATGGATTTTACTTGGCAATATTTAGTGTTATTGATTGTTGCAAGGCTTGGTCTATCTTGACGAAATATTCTCAGTGTATTCATAATGTGTTCCTTTTCTTCTTTTTTTGCCGCAGTCAAGTCCGCAGTAAATCAGTGCTGCAATCGGAATGATTTACTTTTTGAACGCTGGGGGAGATGGCCCGAAAAGAATGGATGAGAGAAGTCACTGTGTCTTTCCCGCTTTCAAAATGGGTAGCCGATACTGAGCCGTTACAAAACAAATGCCCACTGACCGACCCCACATCGACAAATCTTTTGGGCCACAAAACAACTTGACCTGAGTCACATTGTATTTCTCCCTTTGCTTGCATGTTTGTGTCTTGTCAGTTTCAGTAGATGCACGCTCATTCGGGCACAGCTTCGGGTGTGCAATTTTTAGGAGCCCATACACGTATTGTACCAAAGGCTTCGTATTGTTTTAATGACTACTATAATTCAAAGCATGTATATCAACTAAATATACTATATTTATATATATTATATAGCTAACAAATCTTATATTCATAGCATGTCCCACAACACGACAAATTCTATCGTGCCGGTTTGCGTATACACACTGAGGCTGTTGACTTAATGATCAAGTTTCTTCCAGCCGCGCCATTTCTCATCTCAAAGCAAATATCCCTTGAAGGAAACGCCTGCAATGAACGAACGTCATTAGCTTCTTAAATTGCCGACGAATCTCAGATATTGGACAATTTGGGAGGGCCGTTCTTAGGTTTTCAAAAGCCAACCGAAAAGTGCTGGGCTGGCACAGACATTTATGGCCAGAGTGGACGGCGTTCGTCACCTGCTTCGGCCGCTGCTGTCACAAATAGTGGCCGTCGTACTTGAAACCTGTGATGGAATCGACACGGCGGAAAAGAAAAACAGGTGTATTTCGCGCCTTTTTTTTTTCTTTTTTCTTTTTGCAACCATGGGTCAGGTGGCGTTTGTATTGGCGTTTAAGTTGGTATTTTGCTTTTGATATGTTTGGTACGTCCACGCCACCACGTTGTGAACTAAAAGATAATGTTGAACATCTGTTGAAATGTATTTATGAAGGATTGTACTGTGCCATTGGCGCAAGTGGGACGGGGGCGTCGTGGGAGGGATTGAGTTCATCAGTACATGTATATGGAATTATAGCTGCTCAATAGAGTATAATACATGTCGGACATATGCCAAATAAAATGGCGCCACCAATGTCATAAAGGACGGGACTTCCTAGTCCCTGATTAAAATCGAATAAGGGACGAAATGAGCGGGGTTTAACTTAAATTCAATGAAATTCTCTGCAAACACAAGAACCATGATTATCATTGCTAAATTTCCGAATACTCGGTCTGGAAGCTTTCTTCAAACATGGTCACTCCGGGCCTTTCACACGCAGCCTGGAAACCAAGCAAGTGAAACATTCTTTAACTGCGCAAGTTGTCTTTTTCCAGGAGGCCAAATTATCACTTAGGCACGAAACACTTTGTTACCGTCCAAACCATTATCCCGTGTTTTATGTGATAGATACACAAAGCCAATGCATGATACAACACGCCGTACGTGCCTCGTGAAACCATTTTCCTCGAAAAGACAACATGCACGAAACGCGCGGAACTCAATATGTCTTCCCTCATCACCATTGCACAATCGCTGAAGACGAACACTTCAGAGAAATAGACGCAGCGCGCGGGGTCGCTGGAGTCAAATAGCCAGACAAAGGATGGCGGGAAAACAGAAAAAAAGACCGCTGAAGTCACCAACGAATCTAAACGACGGAAAATACCAGATTGGGTATCGCGGACGTTTAAAATAAGGAGGGAAAGTGGAGAAAGGAAACTATTGAATGAAATCGAAGAGTGGGTGTGTACAATATAGGGAGGCAGGATGCAACAGTGTAAGGACATGAACCGACGGTTTGAAGGACGATACTATGTTGCTTAAAGGCCCATAGAACCGAATGTTAGGAAATACTCCGGGGCCTTGTTCTTTCTTTGTATGTGTAGCTGGAGGTGCTCAGGTGTCTAGAGTCAACAACGTTCATTTCAGAGCGTTCGACGATATACCGGCAAACTTGGGACCCGGAAAGTATTCGGGATTTTTGTTGTGTATTAAGGAAGATCCCGGGCGGTAAAAGAGGGGCGTGACCAGAAAGCGGGCACGCTGACACGGTCCGAAAAGTGGCACAGCCAAAATAGGTCGCGTTTGAAAATCTGCGCCCGGTCGATCTGAAACTAGTAATAACAATTAAACTTGAAAGGAGGTCCGTGCCCCTTCGGTGTCTGGATGAACGGTTTGTTGTCGGTAGTTGAACCTTTATAAATGACATGCCAGTTGATGCCTTTTGATGCTTTCCGAGCCTGATCTAATCAGCATCCCTGATCTATAACACCTCTTGCTTTGCTGGGTCGCCATAGCGGTAGAATCAAAGCTTAATCATTTCCGACTTACTGGTCTGTCAAATTCGCTAATGCGCGGTTTACCCTGATATCTATCGGTATACTAAGATGCACCTGTAAGTCTGTCCTGTCGAATGATTCACGTGTCGCCGAGGCTGGTCTTAAAGTCAAATCTGAGGTAAAACCACTGTTTGGTCTCCGAGCATAGAAGTCCCGGGATCTGAGCTGTAAATGCCAGCAATGATTGTGTTAATTTATATCTTTCTGTAACCGTACGCAGCTTGGAATACACCATGCTCTTGATATTAGCGACGTTTATAACTTATTGTTCACCACTGCATGATAAATGAGTGCTTGCATGCTTGGCTCATTATTTCTATCAGCCTGTGTAAACATTCAACTCCAAGATAGGTTACAGTCAAAACAGACGCAAGTGCATGCATTTCACGTCTCGTGCTTTTTTAATTAAAATAAAAAGGACAGTTGCTTTCAAAAGCCATTTGCAATTTTCTTCATGCTGAAATCCTCCTCCATCCCAGTCCCATTGACTATCGTGTCAATGATATCAAATTTCAGTAAGCATCATGAAAGTGCCAGTGCAGTAACCCCGGACGATAAAAGAGAGTCAGACCTCCGTGGTTGCCATTTTGCCACCTGTTGTATTTGCGGCATGCGAATGAGTTGATAAGTTGTCGGGAGTTCATGTATTGTCTTCCTGATGTAATGCAGTTTATGCAGTTTATGTCGTCTCCCGTATACACGACATTGTAATTTAGGCGCGTCCCCTATTTACAGACCGTCTGGGAACCGAGCTTCGAGCTCATCTTCTTGAGCTAACTGCAAAAGTTATCCACGGATAATTGGCATTAATTATTATAGAGCCCCTGTTGAATTTACTAAGTTGAATTTAAACGTTTAAACATCTATTGTGCAATCATTTTTAAGACCATCCGAAATATCACCCTATTCTGTGAACATTTTCCAAATTTCTTTCTATAGCCTTGAAGTGTCGGTCAATTTATAGCCGTATTTAACATATTAATTTCCAATATTCAATATCTGTCGGACGAAATAGCTTCTGACTAGTTTGATACCACTTGCATTTTTAAAACCAAGTAGGCTTTTAGATAATTTGTTAAGCCATTTTCCAGGATTATCACTTATTCTTGGTATCTATCTTTAAAACAACACTGGCGCATCGTATTAGCTGTGAGACCAAACTTCTCGACCATGAAACAGGCGGTAATTATACAGTTTGCGATGAAGCCGTGCAGGATATGCTCATCGAAGAATATTGAAATGTTGTCATTTTTATAAAGGGGTTGAACGAAACCGTCCACAACACCTTAAAGAGACGTGGCGGTCCTTGGCGAGGCGTTTCTTAGGAGGTGCCACGGATCCCTTACTCCGACTAGGCCTTCTCGTGGTTTCAACTTTTTATTTTCTCAATCGGGAAATCGTTTGGCCAACTGGAATGTTAAAATAAAATTGGATTATGTGTGGACTTTGCCCAAGGTTGCCAGAGTTTTCAAGGTCACAGTTGTAACGTCTTGTAAACTTACGAGATCGTTAGCTTCTGTAGTATTACTAGATCCCATGTGGTGGTGTAAAAATTACACCTTTGCGTTTGCTTAAAATACCATATTAACCAAATGATACTGTTGCTGGTGTGCCCCTGCGTTTATCAGTGTGTCTTTAGGCATAATTAAAGAAGTGAGAACAGTGGCAATGAATGCAAAGTGATAATATTTTCATCTGCTGTAAAACTAATAAAGAGAATACGCTTCCATGGATCTATCCTATTGATGCGTATAAGGGGACTCGGGGCAGGATTTCCCACTACAATGCTTCCCCTCGGTCCCCTAATGAAATAACAACCAAATTTCAAATAAAGCCTTATATGGGCTTTCATTAACATGCCCCAAACTGTGCCTCCAAAATTTATGTTCCCCCAGTTCTCCCTTCTGTAAACAAATCCTGGCTGCGTCTTTCTCCTCCTTTCACGATCCGGCCCAATATATCGTCACGTCACATGTCCGCCATTGTGAATCTGACGCAGTCAGTACTGCCTTGATTTCTTTACTCGATGGGATCGATATGGTATCGATCACACTATCGATGGGATCGATACGGTATCGATCACACTACGATTGCGTCGTACCCTTGACCTATCAAGGCCAACTGTGTCAGCTCAAGTGCACGAAAAGGCAAACGGGATTCTTAACGTTGAAAAGAACAGGAATTCAATACGTTCCCCTTTCCGTTCCGTGCGACAGGTGTTTTTCCGACTGATCAAACTTGCGCTTTCCTCGCGCCAATCAATGAAGACAATCATGCGAGGGACAGGAAATCACGACCTGTGACCCATCAAAGCCAACAAGAATAGGTAGATATTTTCTCATTTGAAATTTTTATGAAGAGGTCGCAATTACAATGCCACATTGTGTCGAATGGCAGTTTTTGAATTTTTATTCTCAAAGTATCTGCACAATCTGAAACTATTTAACGGCTCCGTTCCAAAAGTTGGCAAAACCGACATGCCTATATTAATTACCTTCATTAGTTGGTTGTTTTTTCAGGAATTAAAAATATGTTAGAATTGGAATATCTATTTCGAGTATAAATGTCTGGTCCGTGCCATTTGATTTATTTGTGTTTCTACACATCAATGAAATTCCGCAAACCCAGCACTCAAGCAAATTAAAATGATAAAAAGGGCCCGACTTTCGGTCAAATGAAATAGACATGCATTGCATTGAGTCCAGGCATAATTTCATGGTGGCCGGCTATAACGCTTTTACACATCGCAAGCGAATTTGATTAAAGCACTGAGGAATGTTACCTACGGTCTTTGCACCTTTTGTAGCCCGTACTGCCGGGTGCGAAGGTTACACACTATTCGTCCCAGAACGCAATTAAAATTGATGCGACTGCTGTAAAAATCTTTCTTTAAAAAAAATCGCCAATGTGAAAGCTCGGAACGCCTACCGGGATCATATTATACAAAGTATGTATATGCCGGTGAATCGTCGTGCTCAGTTTGTCATCGTGACATACATGTATATGCATGGTTGTACTGCGCGTGCAGGGTTTCTCCCCGCATTTTCCTATTTGATGAATAGTCGTTTACAAGCGCATGTAAATTCAGAATGGGAACATACCTGTAGTCTGTTCAAGAGGGAAATGAAAAAATCCCAACGGTGATAGATTCTGTCGCACCAATTGGGTCATCTCTCATCGTTTTGATCTTTCAAGGTAGAGAACATACTGACCGAATGAAATGAAGTTGGATGGCAAATAAAACACCGGGTGCTGTCATTTGAAAAGTCTCACTGGTCACAAACGAAATCAAAATCAAATTGTATATGCTTGCAATTTCTGTGATTAGATTAACCCAATTTATCCGCGAAACATTATGAAAAGCTCGACGCATTTTTACGTACTTCTCTCCTATCCGCACCGTGCAACGCGCTACTTGTGTTTGTGACGTTGAAGAGGTATTGTCGCTAGCTGCTATAGACCTCTCTCAAATGACGTCACATCCTACAGATTGCCGCGTCCACCGCCGCGGCGCGGCGATGCACGTGGCATTTTGGAGTCAAATTTTGGTGACGCGCATCGGCTGCGCCGTATTTCGAACACATTTCGAGCA
>JAULKO010063072.1:0-10518 GCA_032356045.1 Mediaster aequalis | reverse complement strand
TACTTTACTTGGTTTGGTCACTCTTTTCATAAATGTTTATCAAAAAAGAAGAATTTATAAATGAAAATACAAATTCGAGTTTAATTGTGTATAAAGGGCCTCGTCTCGTGTTTATTTCATTGATATGGTTTTTCTAACTGATTATACGTGGCAGGTAAAAGGGAAACAACAAAAGGCTCAAAATTTAATAAAAACAATGTCTTTTGCATGAACTTTAAATTGTTAAAGCTAATTCGTCCATGTATTAAGCAAAAATTTATATCGTCACGTTGCAAAGTAGGCGAAATAAAGTGCGCCTAGCATCGAAGCAGGCAGCCGCAGCCATATCTTGATCAAGGGCACTAATAACATGACATGACATGGCTTGACCTTAACAAAAACATGCCTCATACAAATTGAAAGAAACAACAGTGCTCCCGAAGACGTACTCTTCCGACCTTTTACCCTATCAGGACCGGGGGGACAGTGTCCCCACTACCAATTTGTTTTTATAACAAATTTAACCCGGGAACGCTTATGCCGATTGACATGAAATTTGGTGATTTTTCAAAAAATTTACCGGGGTTCAGTTCGGTACCAAATCATGACAACCATTTTAAAAAGCATGGTGGCCATGTGTTTTCGCTAGTTATGTAGAAATAAATGGAAACGGTTACTTAGATAATTCAGAAACAGGGTTTGGTACCTAAACTCACCAAATTTGATTTTGGGTGAATAACGGTTGTCACATGACAATTCAAGATGGGAATCCAAGATGGCCGCCATCGACACGAATAGCTTTGTTTTACCATTTGTGTGGCAGCTTTTATACTGGGAAATTTTAACTAGTAATATAATCGCCAACAGTACTTGTATTATATTCCAACACGGCTTGTTAATATTAGTCACAGTATCACACACTCAGAGTTTGAAACCGAGAAGGACTTTCCTATCTTAATATTTTCCAAGCACAAGCACTGATCTGAAATATATGTTATACAGTTACAACTTTTCTTTTTTTCCTGAATTACACTTTGTTTATGGAGAGATTGGAGACAAAATGAATGCTAGAAAGCATGGGCGGAGATCCCCGAGGGGGGTGGGGTGGGGGATGGCCCATAGAATCACCCCCCCCCCCCCAGATTTGCCTTTAGCAAGGAAAAATAGGCGTCTTTTGCGCAAAAAGAAAAACTTAAAATCATACGAAAATTTTAGAAAATTCTTGATCATCCCCCACTTTTGGACACAAATCTTCGCCACTGCTAGAAAGACAGCGATTCCTAAGCATGCGTGTTCATTTCCGTTGATTATCTTCAAAGCCCGTTTTCTCGGGACTTTATTTTCTGGATCTCAGTTCTTTAAGAAGACAATAACGAAACTCTCTATCACAAGCGTTATCATTAAACCAAAATATCAATACTGAACAAAAATCGACTTTCCGCTCATTAGTGATGTTGGGTTTTTTTCCTCTTTAATTAAATGAGATGTCAGCTTTCCACATATACTGTATTTTTTTGTGTTGAAAGAGCTTTTTAAAAAGGACACTTTACTCGCCCTAAAAGCTTCAGCTGTTCCTGTCTTGTTTCATTCTAGAGTACGGAAAAAGAATACTTCTGTGAGAATACCCGCCGACATAAACAGCAACATGGAACAAGTCGGTCTCCGTCAGTGGGATGAAGACAGGATCACCACGGGTGTCGTCTACAATCACTCGCTCGCCAAACTCATCAGCAGGAAGACAAAAGCCAGACTGAGTAGAAAGCAAGCTTTCCTGTCGGTGCTTGACTACAAGAAACCCTCACCTAGACTTCAGTCTGATGAGAGAGTATCAACTCGAGAATATACAAGATGTAAACCTGACAAGGAAAGGTAGGCAACATGTGCTGGATATTCAGATGTTCATTTCCTTACGGAATATTGACAAATTGAAACATTTTGGAATAAAAAACAAATTACGAAAACAATTGACAAGATCTTCCAAATTCTAGATGATATTATTTCTTTTGATTCAGTCCCACTGAAATGAATCAGAAGTTGCAGGTCTTTGTCCGGGGACCCCTCATCACAAAAACACTTTGTCTTCAACTGGATCCGGAGACATCCATCTCGTCTTTGAAGGAGTTGATAGAGAGCAAGATCGGTATTGCGCCTGCCGATCAACATCTTTATATCGGGAGAAACTTCCAGGTACAGTTTGTCCAATTTATGGTATTAATTATCGTATTTCTGAAACATCTCATGTTTACGGTGAACATTTATTCATTGCAATACTCCTGAAATGCTTGTTAGGTTTAAGTGAGGGCTTTAAGGTCCTTATAACTTCTTGTCAGTGAAATTTTCGAGCGCCTAATTTTAGGTCCTGGTTATTGTGGACACATGAATGGTGATTTTGTTTTACACACCCTCAAAGGTTTAACTTTTTAAACTCGGGTCAAAACAAAACACACTTGCACCACTGACACATTGTTCCATTGTATATATGGTTCAAACTTTTCCATTTTGAAAAAAAATTAATAATACATATAGTATCATTAATAAGTGCTAAATTTTCCAGATTAAAATTAAACTAATTGTGATTAAAACTAACAAGGTTTTTCGATGGGGAGGAGCTTTTCCAGGTTTTGGTGGAACGTATTTTAGAATTTTCGTTACAAAGTCACCCCGGATTTGGGGTGCCGGTAGAATATGTATAAAAGCAGCGTCAAAACAGATTGCTCGCACAGGGAGGCATTCTTCGGTATGGATTCTAAAAGTCTTATAATAATAATAATGTAATAATGGGGACCTTTTGTGAATTTGGACAGGGATACTTTAATACACTCTGTACTACAACTTCTCCCTGATACGGGCCTGAATCCTGAATAGGAAATATAGCCTAGTCCTTTTTTGTTGGGGGGGGGGGGGCTTGAGTTTAAAAAGATTATGTGCAATTTTTGTCTTTAATTATTAATATGTCTTTAATTATTTATAGTATTAATTATCAAACAATTATCAAACAAAATTACCTTTTTGATTGAAATGTAAATTCACTTCAATCTGGAATATTTCAGTTCTCCACAAAAACGAAGACTACAAAAGTACATGCATCTAAACCAACGAAAAAAGTGCCACAAAACTACGGTCACCGCGGTAGTATATTGCCTTTCTCTGTGTCCAGAGAAGATAAAAGTTCATATTTTTTTCTGACTAATACGTGTTTTCTTCTGCTAGTGATATTCTCACATTTCTATGGGGTGGAGGAAAAATAATTCACAGCTTTCTAACTATTTCCCTCGTTTTTCTACGGTCGCAGTCCGCGGGACAAGTTTGTGTATACTTTTACGATTGTAATGCAGACGTAGGTGAGCCCAAGTTAGGTGCTCACAAAACTCGGCTGAATTACTTGCGGACGACAATAATTCGAAATTTGCACATTAATTATGCAATAACTAGACGTCGGCGAATTGTTTCGTTCAATGTCTCATTTAAAAGCGAGTAAGTTTTGTATTGCTAGAAAAATAGCAACTGAAAAAAAAAATTATTTTTTTGCGGTGAAACTCGAAAATTAGCACGGACAGTGTATCTTACAGCCAATGAATACCATTATGGACTCTTTCTATCCCAATCCCTCACCCTGGATTAATACCCGTGGCATTATGAAAAACAAAAACCAACCCAGTTTTCTTGATTATGTGGCCTCTTGCTTTATGTTTTTAAAGCTTGTCTGATGTTATAATTTTGACTAAATAATAGTCGATTTCTCGCCAGCTTTGTGACTTGCTGTCTATTGCTGATCATGGGATACAACAAGACCAGAACATCGAGCTACGAGCCGGCGGCCTATTGGGCGGTGGACTTCAAGGTAAGTACCGCAGAACACACTAGTTGGGCGACTTCATTTTAACATATGGAAATGAACGAATCTATTGTAAGTGCCGGGAAAACTGTTCAGCTCATTTGTGTCACGTCATTGTCTTGTCTCGTCTCGTTTCAACAGTTTGTAAAAGCTGCAGCTCAAAGGAAACTGACCCTAGCAGCGTTGACTCAAATTTAAGACAATTAATGGCAGTGTACATGTAAAATGTCGGATGTATTAACTGCTTTGTATTTCAGAACTATTAAGCAATAAGTACTTCATGGAATTATCACGCCAACTTGGAAAAGACTGGACGGACCTGGCCATCGAGTTAGACTTCTTAGCTGCTGAGGTAGAAACTTACGAGCACGATAACCCAGGCAACATGCGTCGACAGTGTTTCAGAATGCTGGTCGCCTGGCGGCAAAGGCAGGGCGACTCCGAAGAAGCTCCTCATCATCTGAGAGACGCTCTGGAAGCAACGCGACGTAACGACTTGGCGTTGGAAGTACCAGGTAAGATTGAAAACTAGAGGCTCCTGTGGGATGGTTGTTGTTTTTTTTTTGGGGGGGGGGTTGGGGACGGTTTTTTTATTTTATAACTGGTCTGATCAGCACAATTTAAGAATGTCCCATCGTTCAAGAAACTCAAATCGTGTAAGGTTATCGTTATCAGCAGAAAATACATGGGACAGAAGTTGCACAGAATGTGCATTTGTTCTCACGGCTTTGATGAAAAGACAGGGATAAGGAATACTGCAACAGGTAAATTGATCCCAAACCCTACGTAGTGCAGTGGAGATATCTTTAGCACGGTCACTTTGAGCTGTGTATTTTCATTGTTGCTTTTTTAAAGAAATAAGCGCACGGTGTGGCTACTTTTCAGTAAAAACTGGAAATCTTGGCTGAAATCGTTTATTTACAATAATAGTCCCCAATTTGGCCCCCAAATAGACATACAGGCAAAACCACGAATAACATCCGATGGAAACTGAAAGTTGAAAACGACAGTTAAAAATGAACGCTTTCTTGTGTGTATGTTCTATACGTGGATAGAAAGCTCTCAATTGCCTGACCGCATTTAATAACAAAGATACATTAATGACAAAAATGCAGCTACAGTATTCTGATAAGGAAGGCAAAATGAATGAAGAACAAAAACGCACTTCAACATGAGTCTCTGAAATACTTTGAACTCAACTTTGCGGGCTATCTGTTGAGGTTTGTTGGATAAAACGGAATTAAAGTGAAATCTGTCCTTAGGTACATTGCAGCAAAACATCTGTAAAATTCACGCCAACGTTTTCGCTGGGAAAAAATATTTTTGAAAAGCGGGGGAGTTAGTACCGGTTGTTTTGCGGTGGCGCCATCAATTTCTTAAAGGTAATATGGAAAATGAAGGCACCCGTGGGACGGTATTATAGGTTTTCCCGGCCAGTTTCGCATGTTGTTCATTCGATTGGATATAATGTGCATTCAATTTTGCCAAAATTTGGAGAATCAGTCTGAATACCAGGTTTCTTTTTTCGCAACAAGAGCATTCGATTCCGTTTCGGTTAAATCAGTTGAATGTATGTGCAGAACATTTCGTTTATGTGCATTCGGAATCGAATTCCTGAGCGGGGCTGGAATCGGTATGCTCGCGTAAATGGCTGCATAAGTTACGTAATTGTCTACCTGCTTCTCAAAACTGAATGAAGACACAGTGAAACAGAATGAACTGTCGCTGAATTGAAACAAGAGTGGAGACGTTCATTCAATTTCTCGCGAAAACAATGACCTTTACTTCACAACTGAATGAACAACTTGCGAAATTGGCCGGGAAAACCTATATTATTGGACATACTGGTCGGCTTAGTTGAGATTAAGCCAAGTAGCGTGGTTGGATAACGTGACACCACGCTATGAGGGCTTCGCGCTACACAATCGCATTTGGCAATTTACCAAAACACCACTGCACTACATTGTAATTTCACCCTGGGTCATGGGCGGAGATCCCGGGGGATGGGGGATATATCCCCCACTTTTTGGCCAGGGGGGATGGCCCATAGAATCACCCCCCCCCCCCCAATTTGCCTTTGGCATGAACAAAATAAGCGTCTTTTTTTCGGGTCGTGATTTTTGGGAGAAAATTCTTGATTATCCCCCCACTTTGGCACACAAATCTCCGCCACTGCCCTGGCTACAACACTGGTGTGCACCTCACCCTGTCTGACTTTGCTTGAAGCAAGGTCCTTGCTCTGATCCAGACAGGTACCTTTGGCGCCTGGTCATCGATAAGTATGAATAAACACGAAAGCAGTAAAACTCAACTTTAATCATAAAGATGACGACATCGTGCATGTAGGCGAAGTCAGTTTTACACATCGAAATAAGTCCACTGTGCACATGACAATGGGTCCTTCAAGTTCACTTTTTTTTCTGCACGCAGTTCTAGCAATCTGGAAAGTAGTGATCTCTCGGAATTATACATCAATTTGTTTTTAGGGTAAAGCGATTTTCAGGCGACTTAAACATTAAATATCCCCCCCCCCTCACTTTTAAAAGCGTTCCGCCACCCCTGAGATGGTGCCGCTGAGAAGGAGACTAGATAATCGAAACCTAATTGTGCGCCGGTTCAGCACATTTTGTCGAGCGCATAATTATTTTTTCACTTAACCATGCACAGTCCTAGACATTTGGGTTGTGTAATAGTAATTATAATACGAAGCTAAAATTCATGAAATTCCACGTTTCAGAACTGAACTTGCCCAAGAAACCGCCAGCCACGGAAGGAGCAACCGGTGGGTCACCACAGTATTTCCGTCCCAGTGCAGATTCCATTGTTCTCATTCAAGAACCTGGTCGTAGAGAGGGTTTTGGTGAGTGACATTTTGCTGCTGTGAGTATTGATGAACTGTGAAAGTCCACATAAATTCACAAGGTTCAAACTGCGCGCCCAGCCAAAGTGCGAAAGCGGATATGAAATAGCACTTCCCCTTTTTTGTAACCAATCGTGACGTCTCCAACGAAGCTAAAAAATACGCTAAAGAAAGCAAACATTAAACAAAATAAGTATTGATACCTTACAAAAGATTGTGTAAATTAAGGAAATTTAAGAATTTTCAAATGAAAAAAAAAATCATGGCTGAAATATTTAAACATTTCTCATTATAGTCGGGACAATGACTGCAGGCGTCTATAGACAGCCTGGTGGAGAAACTTCTGTGACTGACCCTTTGAGGTTTTTTTCAGCTGCTGAAGCATGCCGTAACAAGTACAACAGTACTTGGTTCCTTGAAATAAATGCAATAGTGAAAAATGTTGGAGGGATAATACAAGAAATACGTCAGTGTTCGAACAAAAATTTGCTGCAATTCTCTTCACGCGATAACCCGGACAAGTTCAATGAAAGCTGTTCAAGCGGGCAGTTAGCAGCGGAACTCTCGAAGATTGTCATCCGTGATCAAAAGAGCTGCAGGTTGTGATGATCTCACTGGCCTGTCTTCCCAAAAAATTGCCCTGAAATTTTTGACTGAGCACTCCGGTCTTCATCAACAACGGATGTTGAATCCGTGACCTTTACGGACCGCGTGATCCCCAAACCGGCTCATCAACTCCTGTGATTCAACGACATCTGCCCACCCCACCACCCTCTTCGCAATCCTAATGGGTCTTCTATGAGAAGTAGTGCTCTTGTCCTTTTAGACTTGACTCCTGAAACGATTTAACAAGTTATTTCAGTATATCTAAGGTCAGATTTCACTTCCAACTCCGTTTTTATCTAATAAGCCCTCAAGAGATAGCATGCAAATATGGGTTCAAAGTATTTCAGAGTCTCAAGTTGAAGTGCGATTTTGTTTTTCACTCGTTTTCTTTTTCTCATCTAATAGAATAGCTGCATTTTGTTATGAAATATCTTTGTTATTCGATCAGGCAGATGAGAGCTTTCTATTTACTTGTGGCACAACATCAGCTACAAAACCAAGAACACTTTCATTTTTAACTTTCGTTTTTAATCTTTCACTTTCTATTGGGAAGATACGCATGATTTTGCATGCATGTCTTGTTGGCCAAAAAGGGGGCTGGCTATATTGCGAATAATTAATTCAGCAAAGGTTTTCAGTTTTTACTGAAAAGTAGTCACACTCTGCTCTTATATCTTTTAGAAAAAGCAACAATGAAAATTTACAGCTAAAAATGAACGTGCTAATAGTTCTGAAATGCGAAGTAGTCAATACATTCGACATTTTTACTAGAATGCAATTAATTTTCTTAACTTTGAGTCAACGCTCCTAGGCTCGGTTGCCTTTGAGGTGCAGCTTTTACAAACTGAAAACTTTGACCAGAGAATTTGAGTTTCGAAACCTGATAAACCGCACATTATTCTTTTAAACTGTGACATCACCTTTTAATGCAAGCGACTTTTATTCCCATTTTTATTTCACAGGCTTTGTAGAAAGTTCATTTGATGTTGAGAAATGTGCAGGAGAATTGGCGAACCATTACCGGCAAACAATGAAAGTGACACAACACCCGCTGCATAAGGACATGGACGTGGAGATGGACGACCTCTACGTCAAGCTACATCTTCTGAAAGAAACCAATCTAGCAAGTCCTGGCACCTCATCCTCAAATCATGAGACAGAAATTCCGAAAAACACCGAACTACATCATCGAGAAGACCTCAGCCGTCCCCGCGGTTATGCACGTAGCCCTTCATCATCACAGTCTGAAGAAAGCGACAGGTTTAATGTCCAGAGGGTTCCCCTTGACTCATATAAAGACATGCTGAAGCTAGATGCTCAACGAATTTTAGTCATGGCCGATGCCGGTTACGGCAAAACAACACTTTGCAAAAAGATAGCTCACGATTGGGCTGTTTTGAAAAGGAAAGAAAAATCTGAAAACTATCAACCTGAACCTGATTCAACTTTGCAAAATTACAAGCTTGTCTTTGTTCTTGAAGTAAATCGAATGAGTCAAAACTTTAATATCATGGATGCCATTTTTTCTCAGATTCTCACAGACAGCATATTAACGAAAAGTGACTTGGAAAAGTACATTCGGGCCAATCAACAGGACGTGCTCATTCTCCTTGATGGGGCGGATGAAATTTCTTTTCCAAGTTTACAGAGTAGCAAGGATGAGGGCGAAATAAACTTGAAAAGTGTCCTATCGTTCAATAAACTCAAATCGTGTAAAGTTATTGTTACAAGCAGACGGTACACAGCAGGTACATTGCTGAAATTGTGTAATAATTTCGCTAAAATTAATGTGGCCGGCTTTGATGAAGAAGACAGGGAAATATACGTTGGGAAGTTCATGACAAATTTCAGCTTGCAAATACGAAAAGAGTTTCTTGAAAAGGTTAATGGATCCCCAATCCTACGTAGTGTAGGGGAGATACCTATGTTTCTTTGGCTGATGTGCTGTATGTGGACACAAAGTTTGCAACTGCCTGATCGAATAACTGAGCTTTTTCGTAAAACAATCCAACTACTGTATCTGCATAAAGAAGGCAAGGAGGTAACCGAACGAAAAAGCGCTTCTGAATGTGACTCTGGCGTACATTTAACCAGACTAGGCCGGCAAGCTCTCGAGGGTTTGCTGAGTCAAAATGGTGTGAAGCTTCATTTCAAAGAAAGTGAAATCGATTCAGAAGACCTTGAAATGTTCGATCAGGGGTGTGAAGTTGGCTTGCTGTCAAAAACGAAATACATGTATATGGATGAAGTAAGGGCAGTCAATGTTTTTTCATTCCTTCACAAGACATTCCAGGAATACTGCGCGGCAGCGTACCTGAAAGAATTGTCAGTAACCAATACCAAAGTATTTAACAAGTACTTGTTACAGATATTTGAGGGTGATGTAGAAAACGTGGAGTATGTTCTCCGCTTTTGCTGCGGATTGGACGAACGCGCGGCTGGAATTATCTTACGTTGCTGTGTTGATAAGCTCTCTAAGCAACGAGAACCCGATGTATCTTTACAACGAATAGTCATGCTTCTGTTGTTTGAAGCTCAGTCAGAATCTCTAGTGAGGAAGTTCATGGAAGATAGAAAAGTGCAGTTTCCGTATCAGCTAGTTGGCGAAACGCTGGTGGCCGCGGATTACTTTATCCACATCAATTCGAAACACAGAAAAATTACTGATGTAGAAAATGTCAATGCTAAATGTCAATGTTTAGCTGACTTGAATTTGGTGAAAAACATATTGAGTGCCACTCAATGTAAGGCGAAACTGACTCTTTCCAGAATCAAATGGCGTAGTAATCTTGATAACTTCAAAGACATGTTCAAGTTTATCAACTTTTTAGATATATCTCAATGTGGTTTAAACAGTGATACCCTTGCACAGTTATTTGAAAAAATACCAGAAAAGGATTCAGAAATGAACACATTGATCATCGACGGAAGCTCTTCGGTCGATATCCTGCCAAAACAAAACATCAGACCGGCCCCTTGTCTAAAGAAACTTCGGTTAAATCGGTGTGGCCTAACTAACTGTGATATTGGGCCAGTTTTTTCTCTGCTTGCAGCACTGGGCAGTGTTCAGAGGCTTACACTGGAACAAAACAATCTGCAAGGGCTACAGCCTGTCCAAATCACCCCTGTTCCCTCCTTGCAAACAATTTATCTCCAGAACTGTGATCTGACAAACAGTGATATTGGGCCGCTTTTTTCTCTGCTTTCAGCAGCGGGCAGTGTTCAGGAACTTGTACTG
>JAULKO010062961.1:0-10518 GCA_032356045.1 Mediaster aequalis | reverse complement strand
GCGAAGTGGCAAATGGGCGAAGTGGTTGTGGGCGAAGTGGTTGTGGGCGAAGTGGAAAATGGGCGAAGTGACCGACACCCCTATAAACACATGGCACAACCTCTCAGTTCATTTTTTTTTGTCAGGAGATTTTGTGCTATACATGTATAGGGTATATTCCGTGTAACTGTTTAATGTTTTGGTCACTATCTATGTGCACAGTGCATGGTCACTCAATAATGTGCAAAATACACATCATTTCTGACTCATTTTTCTCAGACTTTACTAACATCAATCTTGAACTAACAGGTTGTGCCATGTGTTTAGACAGTCTTGTTATTAAGGAAACCCCATTGCCACTTCGCCCCATTGCCACTCTCCCTTTGCGCCACACGAACGCATCGAAGGCGTGCGACAAGGTGGTCTATGTTGTGTATAATTCGTTTGAAAGAATGTACATGTGGTATTCAGACGCCATTTGGTCATGTTGGTTGGCTGCGTAGGCCTACCCATAAAATATATACATGTATTTTGAATAGTAATTAGGAACTGAGAAAAACACCTCAGGCCCTCATAATAACTTTGGTCACTATTAGTATTTGCTAACAAATTTGAACAGTTTTACATTTGCTATCACTGGACCTTAATGACAAAGGATTTTTTTCATATAAAAGTTACTTTAACCTAGCCCTACGAGCGTGATATTTATTTGCAAGTGATTGCTAGAGATGGGGCGAAGTGGAGATGGGGCGAAGTGGAGAGAACATCCAAAAGAGAACATCGGATGGTGTCAGCGAGTTGGGCACGAGGCGCGTCAATTTACGCGAATTGTAGTACATGTACGTGACATATACAGCGATTCGATACATCTTCTGTTTACACAGTCGCCAAAAGTTTCGCCCAAATAAACCAAACGGCCCTTTTCAGGACCACACATTTTCAAAAAAAGAGATGAACCATTTGCACTTCATAACTTTTATGAAAAAAAATAAAGAAAAAAGGACAGTTAAAAAAGGGCCCTTGAAAAAATAAGTTAATTAATCATTTTCAACTTTTAACTCAAGATTTACCCAAATCAGACCCACACATTTTCCATGAAATATAAAGAAAATTAATTTATATTTATACAATTATAAAAAAATTGCTTAAGAAAAAATATAAAACGCGATAGTGTTAATGTTAACGACCGATGTTGTAGAGCCTCAGAGTTTGGCAACAGGCACTGCAAAACAAGCGACTTATGGCGAATTTGTGAAGATGTACAACGATTCGGTTTACGCATATAGCGTGAGGAATTGCATTTAGCAGTTGATTGTTGAAGGCTACTAATACAGCGGGCAGATCACATTATAATTTTGTCGGCCCGATCGACCCAAATTTCTCGGGAGTATATTCACTCACTTAATCCGAACAAAAAGCTTCAGTACATCTACTTGTACTACGCAAGTCTATACTCACGCGTACGAGTTGGTCCGCGTACGAGTTGGCTCGCGTACGAGTTTGTTTGCATACGAGTTGGTCCGCGTACGAGTTGGTTCGCGTACGAGTTAGTTCGCGTACGAGTTGACCTGTATTCGTCATGCAGGGTGTGGAAAGCCGCAAGCTAAGCGAGCGAATGACTTAAAACAAGACCGCGAAATTAGGATTTCTGTTGAAAAAGTACTCTATGTCGCTAATGAGAACACTTTACTATAGGCAAATGATCAACTTTTAAATTGGGTTAGTATTTTCTAACCCAATCGTCAACTTCAAGATCAAAATAACCAATGAATTTGAAAACCGTGTTTTTTTTTTCTCAAGATATTTTACAAACATTGCATTTCTACAACCCTGTGCACAAACCCAACCATGAATATAAAGCTATTCTTCCATCAAAAATTGACGTATATAAGCAAGCCTTTAATATCACGTATTTGTATGCCCCCAAAATAGCCCTTTCCAGGCAAACGTTGTCATGACGTCATTGTCGGATGTGCAAAGTTTTTGCAAGGTTGGAAACTTGGAAAATATTTTTAAAAAAATTATAAGGGCCTACCCTTTTTTCATGAAATCTTTTGACGACTTCGTTTTGGACTCCAACAGATTGCAAGATGGACCTCATGGACGCCATGTTGGCCTGAAGGGTGGCATTGGCGACCCAATCGTCATCGGAATCACTTTGAGCATGCGAAGGTCCCGGCCTGTCGTCAGACATGGTGGTGACGATGTCCGTTTGAAGGCTACGGTCAGCAGGTGAAACAGTGTGATGTCTCGTAGATGATACAATAGAAATGACTGCGTAACCTCCAACCTTGCACTGAGTAGCATTAAATAGTCCAGGTTCAGGACCATCCATGTTCAGACACGTCCGTGGTTTAAACCATCCGGCTGAAGGCTTGGGTAATTAATCTTCCCAATCATACATAAACTTAACAGCCTGTTTACAAGTTTGTGAACAGGTGCCTTAATGCCACAGACGTGATATATTTGAGAAACAAAATAACCAATTAGTACAGGGACTACAGTCGGCCCGCTGATCCGCCGAAAAAGGTTTAACAGGGGATAAATGGCTGTATACAAAATGATTGCGCTTGAGACCCATTCAGTCTAACCACATGGTTTGAATGCATGGCGCGAAAAGGATTAGGCCCAATAACGGGGTACTTATCGAAGAACAGGTCAGTGAGATTGGTGTTTGCCGGCAGGTCGGTCTAGAATTTACGACACCTCGCCGTGATGCGTGGTTGGGTTTGTCTACCCATGGTTTATACGGAAAAATTGTCACCCATGGTGTATGCCGGCCCCATGATACCTTTTTTCATTCCGGTCTCAAAAATTCAATTGTGCTTTTGTTGGACACCCTTTTGGTGGACAAATTCAGCCCATGGTATATTTCTAACGGTATGGCATTGCCCTCCTCTTTCCTGGGAGTATATTTACTTGACCGCCCATTCCTTTCAATTCCAAGTGTTTGACCGGAGTTGTTGATACGTTTGTTTTGGTAATTTTTGTTTGAAATGACTCAGGCACATTTACTGTATATATAGTTGTAGGTTAGTAAATAATACAGAATGGAGTTAGGAATCTTCTTGTAATAATTATATTGAGAATACATGTACATGTACTTCCCTTTATTTTACGCGTAACCTTAAATAAACTACATAGCAGTAGACACAAGCAGAACCAGCAGACACGTTTTTTTGTTAATTCAAGCTGTATCACAGGTTGAAGATGGGCCTTCAGATGCGAATAAAATTAAAGACAACAGTGCAGTATGATGTACGCAAGATGTGTTCATTATTACCAGATCGAAAATTACGCCCCACCAGCCAAGTCATACGACTTGGCTTTTCTTGATCAAAGAATCCACATGAGTACTACAAATAACACTGACCCTCTCCACACATATCGCAATAGCCAATTCACGCACGGTTCCATATCAATTCCTTGAATTTTAAATATAAATCAATGTTAAGAGGGCAACGTATACGATGAGAATTTAAAGAGGATGTGGATTGCTTCTTCTTCTTCCAAATTATGCGCCAACTTCATAAAGTTGAAGACTGAGGCACATTGATGGGTGCGCAGTTTGTAGATGTAGTGCATAGCCTACTAATTTAACATGGATTTTTTGGCCATGTAACAATTAGATATGGAACAAACCTCTCATTACACGAACTGTTCCAGAATCTCATAAATCACTTCGGCTTCGGCAGGGGTCGTCGGTGTTTCAATATGTCTATCTGCGTTTGCAATCGCGACCAAGAAGCAATTCGTGATGAAATTGTACAGTCTCCGACACTCCCGTACGCTGGTGAAGTGTGCAGGATTGTCGAAGCCGGTCCCGTTTGTGAAACTGTTCACCAAGCGAATAAACTGTTCTCCCCCAGCTCGGCGACCGTCCAGTGGGCCGGCACAATAATGTTGTTGCCCGTAGGCAACAACATCATCGTCCACCGGGCACAGCAAATCATTTCTGTGATCTGCAACGAAACGACGTACAGAAAACATCTCGTAATATTCCAGCACAAAACAACCTAACTTAATGCCAACATGCCTTCATAAACACGTTTTATTAACCACGTGCTTACATTGTTCTCTGGTTGTTGTATTCTTACTGAATCATTTAACATTTCTGGATCATTGGAAGAAACGCGAAAAAACAATTGCCAAAATGAATAAAATTGAATAAAATATGACTAAAATTGAATAAAATTGCAAAAGTTTATATAAATGTCTTCCAACATCTAAGCGTACACTCTTAATACATCCACTAAAAGAACTATTTAGCAAACCGACCAACTAACTGGCACATGACGGGCGTATCGTCCGACCGACTGAGCGACTGAGCGACACGTAAACATAACAAAAATCAACAAAAGAAACCTTGAAAAACATCAAACACGACTTAAAACCACAAAATACCAAGAGGGAAGGGACGAGGCAAAATACCGAAACATTATAAATGTCATTCAACAAAAATATTCTTAAACAGAAGCCTACGTGAACAAATACTAAAATAACGAAGTTACCTCTACCCGGAGCATAATACAGGACATTGGGTCGCCCGGCGACAATGGCATTGTTGCCTCTTGATGGTCTGATTTGGTGGGCGTTCCACTCAAGTGCAGTTTTATGCAGATCCTTTTGAAGTAACTCGCCATAACAATGTTGAAGACAGTTGCTGAAAGATAAGCGCATAGATATTGGAAATGCAGTTTTATGTACATGCACTATACTGATTACCATTGCTTTCGTTGGGGCCATTTCTTTGTTTGATATAATATTTCTACAAACAAATACACATTTTGTTCCAGGATAATTATATGCAGACAAATTATTTTTCCATCTGTCAGTACATATATTCTCTGTAAAAATAGAGGGGGCTAAGGGAGCTCACATTTCAATGACGTTCGTGACGTCTAGATCTCCACGGCGAAACATGCGCTACAGAATAAAATGAAAAAGGAAGTACATGTACATGTAATTATAATAATAATTATAATATTATCATCGGCAAAATTCACATTATATACGCTGTAATTAACATGCTTGTGTATGTATATATACTATTTCCGAAAGAAACTTAAGAACCAGCTAAACAACCGGTAACCCCCCCCCCTCCACACACACATACATCTAATTTGTGATTTGAAGTGAATCGAAAAGTCCATTTGAAAATATTTGGAAGATATGCTTTCCTTGCTAATTCCCTATCTTACACCGAAAAAGAGTTTTTTTTGTTAATGGCTATATTTCTAGAAATACAAAAGTTAATCCTTTAAATGAGACATGTAACGAAAATAAACCGAATAATTAATTTGCAAATGTCTAATTATTGTCGGGCCGCAAGCAATTTATCCGACTTTAGTGAGCGCCTATTGTGGGTTCACATATGTCCGCATTAAGGCCGGTTCATACTTCACGCGAATGCGAACGCGAAATGAATTTGACGTCTTGAAACATTCGCGGCGAAGATTCGCACAAGTTGAAATGAGTTAAACTTTTGCGAATTCGCTGCGCGAAAATTTGTCGTTGACGTCATAAATTCGTTTCGCATTCGCATGAAGTATGAACCGGCCTTTACAATCGTAAAAATATACACAAACTTGCCCCTTGTTGTACGACCTGTATAAAATCTTTGGAAAGTATTTATCCAACCCTAATAAATTTAAGAATACTATCGCCGTGTTTGGGCGATATTTTCTTTAGTTACAGAGGATGTTGATTGCTGAGAGAAATCTACGTCATTTTGTAGTTTATGTAGACAAAGGTATTACAATAAAACAGGCAATTATTTCTGCCATGAAATAATTGAACAAGTTACTTTTGAGAGCTGTTTGTATCAAGTGCCGTCTATGGCGCTGATGCTGCTTGTCTAAAAGTCGTCGTTGGAGGTGGCAAACAAATATGACGTCATGTTACGGCTTCTCCTTTGTGCCTAGTGGTATATATATAGGTACAAGAGGGGAAACCGTAAAATGACGTTATATTTTATACGATTTGTTACCATTTTTACGTCGGTGGCGCCTGTTACACCTGTATTAAACTACTCGAAAACACGCCACTGCATATTGCAGCCGCCAATTCACGAGACTAAAAAGAATAATAACTAAATAACAAAACACACGTAAAGCTCTTCGGGGGGGGTTGGCTCAGTTAATCCCTCCAAGAGCACCCCCCCCCCCCCCTTTGGTGCGCCACTAATGGTTTTTCCTTTCAAAGGCTGCAGTACGCGTAGAAAAGTCAGAATAATGTCTATTTCGTAGCCCCCGAAATGAAGTATAGCTCAAGATAGAAACGCTTCTCATGGAGAGTGAATTGAATCAGTGTATTTCGGGAAAAAAATACTTTTCTTGGATCATTCGTTCGCAGAAAACAATTTGTTTTTTCTCGAAAGCGCGTATACAGTACATCTTTATGAAACAATAGTATATTATTTGACAATAAAACAATACTTACGTCAAATACATTTCTCCAGCCTCGTATAAAAGTGGGTTTTATTCGTGACCACCAATTTTCGATTCTCTGTAAATTACGGTGAGGGAGCAAGAAAGAAGAATGACTGTATATGCATGATTTTAAGATGTCGAGATGGGCATCCAGGATTTAATAGCAAGCCTGTACGCAGGATTTTAGAGGAAATATTTATTACAAAGTGACCGATTTTTTGGGGCCCTGCAATACGTTCTTAATAAACGCAACAGGTAAGGGGGTGTTACCAGTTTGAACCGGTTCCATTAACAGTGTTTTTTTTTTACATACGTCCACAGACCCCTATACAAGGGTGTAGGTGTGCGGTGTGTGCGTTCCCACCCCCACCCCCCCCCCCCACACACACACCTGTTTCACATAACGCCCGAGAACAAGGCTTTGTCTTCTCTTTTGTCCCTATACTAACATTCTCCCATAGACTAAGAACACGTTCGTACGTTCAAGGACACAAAAATGCAAAAGACCTCCCTTTGAGGACAAGAATGATTTCATTGTTGTTTCTTTATCCTCCTGTCCTCTATAGTAATACAGTACACGTACAAATGAATAAACAAATCATATCTTAAAAGAAAAACATCCGGGTTATCGAAATGTTTTACATATAAATATATGAGAATGAATAATTGAAACATACCTGATTGTACACGGACTTCCCATACCGAAATGACTTCTCTCCTGCCAACCCATCATCATGTCCGTCCCGGAAACTTCGCTGGATAACGGCTACATGAACATTTTCTGTGCCTCTATCGGCACGAACCACTCTAGGACATCCTGCAAATAGAACCGTGAAAAAAACATTGTTCTTCAGGAATACGGTTCTCATGGCAAGAGAAAATAAAGAACAGCTGGCCCATTCTTTTCTTAAAGCTCTTCACAATGTTGGTTTCGCACAGTGAACAATGCCAAACAAAAATCAAGTTCAACTTGTTTTCACACATACAGTACAGTAACAATGTAAACCAATCTTATGCGTAGCAGCCAACTAGGGGTAATATCTTTGTTACCATCGGTCAGACATGGGTAGACCCTTCTGTACTTACATTATGACGACGACGATAACGGCGACGACGATGACAACGACAAAGATGACTACGACAATGACAAGGACAGCAACAACGAAGATGGCCGCTACGCATAAGGTTGAAACGAGCTTGATATTTGTGCAAAATGATGTGGTGGTTTTCAAATGTGAAAAAATGGCATTGCCTCACTCTGTATAAAATTACATCGGCATATTCTGAAGAAAAAAAATCAGTTTTTGTATTCGGTACCCGAAAAAGTAATACGTTTCAATTCCGGCCATAACAACCTGCAATCTTTCGCATGAAAGTAAATGGTCGTAATGTCAAAATACTGATTGTCAAATAACACATTGCAAAAATAAATGCGAAGTGTCCATCTACATTAGAACTGTTAATCCGAAAACATGACTTCAAAAAAGTGCACTTTTGGTCGACTGTTGCTTCAAATCGTGTAGTAAAGCAATCGAACAAAATAAATAAATAAAAGGAATCAAACGAATATAAAAACAATAACCAGTAAGACTTAATTGTCAGAACCCATTAAATCGTTATGAACAACAATGTTATTTTGTTGTAATAGTCGCTTATGGTAGTATGTAATTAGTTCATCTTACAATGTTCAACGCTAAATACCGACACTATTTTTTTTTTTGGGGGGGGCGGGGACAGCAATTTCATATAAGCAAACCTTTCTCCTTCTTCACTGCCTCAACAAAATAGTGCGCTGGAAATCGTGGATTCTTCCCCTGGTAGCATATTTCCGCCCATAAAACCTTTCGCGAATATCCGTCTATTCCACCGTGGATGGTGAAGCCAAACGTGAGTAGCTTCTCGTTACCTGTTGGAGAGGGAGGTATTGTATCAATTAGTGTGAAAGCTATACACAAACAAGGCCGTACGTGGATTTTTGCGTATCAACATTTTCAAAACGAAATTGTTTAATGTTCGTCCAGGAGTGACCCGAATTTGTGAAAGGGGGAGGGGTAGATGAGACTGTTTGAGTGCTACGCTTTATTGGCCTTTACACATATGGGCAATATATAACGTATGCGTATCTACACAGAGATAACCATCAAAATTCCTTTATCGGTTGTATAGTTTCGTTTTTAAAATCGACAAATTGGACCCCCCGTTTGGGGTGGGGGTGGCAAATGTGTCAAATAAATTTTGGTCTTTTAATAACTGTTTATTTTTATTTCAAATTTCTCAATATTTTATGGTCTGAATGTATTATGGAAAATTATGGAAAGAGTGCAATAGACCGTGTAAGTCTCGCGCATAAAGGTAACGATTGAATTTCCGGGCACCTCTGAGCCGCCGGACAAATAGGACTTTTACGTGTGGTTGATTTTGTTTTCTATATTTTGTTACAACTTGTATCTACCACTCAATAAAAAAAAACAGCGTCAAAACAATTTATTTCCAGAAAACTACTCGCGTTTTACGCGTTGAAGCGCCTATTCCAATACCCAGAAGTTCGGTTTCTCGTAAACTCGCCTATGTTCTCGGGGTCAACTTACACGCTCTATTGTATCCTTCTTGGTATCGGAGCTTCCTTATTAACACATAATGGCAATAATAATCACGTGTCACGTGACATGAGATTAAATTTCAAATAATGAACAATATTTAAACTATTGAAATTGAAATATTGAAAGGCCCTGCGTTCTGTACAACGCAGACGAAGATCTTTTGTTCTGTACTGTACTGTCCTGTCCTGGTTTTTGTTTTGTTTTGTTTTGTTTGAGGGGAGGGAAGGGGCGGGGAAAATACAGAGGGGGAGAGGGGTGGTGATAAGATCAAATGTCCGTTTTCCGGGACATGTGCCATAAGACGGCCGAGTGCCTCTATAGTGCCCAAAATGGATCATATGTACGACAGAATACTGTGCACATGTGCCTACGTGGTAGATGTACGTACACACATTCAAGGTGCTACGCAACACGGCGTAGGGCACTTAACCACCAATTCATGTCCCCAATACAACCTCATTCAATGAACACCGCAACCCCAAATTGTCAAAACCAGACGGGTAATAAAGAAACATGTTGAAAACGGAAGTGAAAGTTGCTGCTGCAAGGCAACCTTTCGGTTCGTCACCGTGAGTGCTTGTTTGATGGAAGTTCGTATGCAAAATGACATCATTTCGACCAATATCTCGTACATACTGTAATTCTGTTTTTCATTTATTTCTATTCAAAAACAAAACAGTAAACAAGCCAATTACCGTTTTGTCGTTGTATAGTTTCGTAAAACGGTAAATAATATAAGTACAGTTTACCTTTTTATCAGTTTGGTCCAAATCGGTCAATGGTTTGTTTACCGCTATAGGTTTTGATAAAATGATAATTATTCAGGACAAGTGTGATTTGAGGCATTACGTGGTGGAGCGTACAGCTAGATACAATTCTTGCGGATTCACAATGTGAAGAACCTGACGTTTAAAAACTCGATGTTTTGGTCAGTGTGCTATGACCATTCTCCTGATGACGGTCGGAGCATACTGACCGAAATGTCGAGTTTTGTAACCTCAGGTTTTTCTAAGAACCATACTTCTCTCTTTTGAGTTAGTGTCTTCACATGGTGTCCGCAAGAATTTTATCTATTTATATTCAGGACCATATTTTATATTATAATTACCATCTATGTGCCAAATATCATTTGGACCTCTTGTACGGTAAAATCCCCGATGTCTTCGGTTTGCTAAACATCTCTCTTGCAATCCTTGCGGGTGTATTTCATTCATGACATTTCTAACCGTTTCTCTGCAGAGGCGACAAAAAGCGAAGTCATAAGATTATTCAAAAAATCAAAGAAGATAAGGCCAAAAATCTGTCCTATTTATGGTCAGCGCCCGCGTCGCCGTAGAAGTGCGCGTCGGCACTTTATGTTTTTATTTTTGGTTCCATAAGAAACGATGTCCAAATGCTGCCGAAATTGCTCATTTGACTAGAATCCTTGTTTCGCGCAAGTTAAGCGTATTTCAGTTGGGGGTGTATGCAGGGCCGGAGATTTTTTGTTACATGTGGGGGATTTTTTT
>JAULKO010062531.1:0-10529 GCA_032356045.1 Mediaster aequalis | reverse complement strand
CAATACTCGATCATTAACATGATGCAGCAAATGCATTTTCTACATGGACATTGTAAATTATTGATGCACCTTTGATACACTGTAAGAAGAACGTATAGTGAGCCTGCAAAGTAATACATGGAGAGCAATGAGATCTGACACTGATAGTGTCAGATCTCATTGCTCTCCATGTATTACACTGATAGTGTCAGATCTCATAAAGAAACATTATTTTTATGAGATTGGAATGATACTATTATAGAGAACAGTTTCAGATGAATTCACCTCTGGTGTTAAGCACAAATGTGCAGTACATGTACACTGCCAGTGTCAATGAACAACCAAAAATAAATGAGCTGTAATTGTGGTACATGTACCTTTTTTAAATTTAATTTAATATGGAACAAAAATGACAGTCTGTTTGCCGACAAAATTTACAACATACATGTATCTTGATGTGGAGTTACTCTGTATGAATTAACCCCCCCCCCCCAAATTTTAAAAAACACCTGTTTTGTGATCTCTTTTTTACCAAAACTTGTAAGAATGAATTACTGATGGTTTGGTTGTTGTTTTTTTCTTCCATTTCAGATCAATAGGAGCTGGCTCATCCACATGACCACTGCCAATCTTAGACATCATGGCTGCTTGGTTGTCACTGACGTGTCTGTCCCATAAACTTCCAAACATGAAATCTGCCTTAATAGTTCTACTCCAGCTCACCGTCCTTGTGCCAGTCGCTGCAATATCTTATGATCATTTTGAGGAAACATCTGACCTAGGCAATAATCTTGTGACCCTTCAACGCATGGTCCAGGATGATACCACAGGTAGCATCTACGTGGGTTCGGTGAACAGATTATATAAATTGTCAAGTGACTTAAGAGTGGAATTAGAAAACATTACTGGACCTAAGCTAGACCATCAAGACTGTCGGCCACCTCCAAGTGATTGTCCTTATAGAAGGACACTCACAAACAATATCAACAAAGTCTTAGTTGTGGATAAGGAGAAAAATTGGTTGATTACATGTGGGAGCATCTATCAGGGGTTTTGCAAGGTGCTTGGACTAAATGATCTGAGTATCATTGAGGAGTCTGATAAAGAGGTGGCAACCAACACTGAATTTGGTACTAATGTGGCATTCATCGCTCCTGGACCTAGTGGGGGTGGAAATCTGCTGTACACGGCTGCATCACGTGGAGAGTGGATAAGAGAAGTACCGACAATGGCCAAGCGCGTGCTTTATACTGCCACTGGCCAAGGCACTTTTGATCCCATTGCAGACGTGCATATACCCGTGAACACATATGATGAAACGTCACCTGGTAACATCTTTGACATCAACTACATGTACGGGTTTTCTAGTGGAGGCTTCAGCTACTTTATTGCAACTCAACTCGAAGACTTTCGACTTGGTGGTTCACCACTTTACACTAAAATTGTCCGTCTTTGTCAGGAGGATAGCTCAGCTGCATTAAATTCTTACATAGAACTACCACTTGTTTGTAATGCTTCAACTGATGTTAATTACAATCTAGCAAAGTCAGCCTATGTCACAAAAGTCGGATCTGATTTGTATGATGCTGGCGTCCCACAGGGAGAAGATGTTCTTTTTGTGACATTCTCATCAGACAGTGCCACACCACCAGCACACAAATCCATCATTTGTATGTATCCAGTGAGGACAATAAATGAAGGGTTTGTCGCCAGAGTGAGGGATTGTGCCATGGCGGGGACAGACAAAACAGAGATATACTGGCTATTAGCACCAACATGCATTAGGTCGCAATTAGTGGTAAGTTTTCCTTTTCAAGTCATTTTTACATTCCCATTAAGTCTGTATCATCAATTGCAAATAATAACTTTTTTAATCCATTTCTCACTGTACATGTACGTGTACCACCCAAAAATTGCCCCGTCATGTACTGTAGCACCCAAAACCACCCGGGATTTTCAACACGATGTGTCAAGTTTTACCCATTGCAGCAAATACATGTAACTGAAAACTACCATAGACAGCGCATGAACCCATGATTATGCTGGTTACAAAATTGCATATTGTTACTCTTTGAAAAAAACCAATGTTTTTCACTTCCAAAGTTCAAATGTCACAAAGTTCTAGAAATGTGTGTAGACACACATGCACACAAATGTGTGTTGACCTCCCATTGCGGACGTCCTTTTGTTCCCTCTATTGTTTGTACTTTAACTTTTTTGAAGCACCCTCATTGGTTTTGTACACATTTTAAACCGCGGACATACATCGGGAATCGCGGACGATATTGTTCCCATTGTTAAACGTCCGCAGTTGTAAAGGACGAACACGTTCCTGCACACACATAATGGTGGCCTCGTTGAATTGTTCTCGAAATGTAGCTGTTTGCAAATTTATGTCAAATTGCACAGCGTGAGTGGCTTTGACAGAGCTTACAGTAGTGTAAATGATGTGAAAGTTATGGAAGGTTTGGAATGAGTTTTTAACGTACATGTACATGTGTGTGTTGGAGTTCTTATAAATTTTGTAGCATTTCCTGGGACAATAAACCTGAAGTGGCACTTTTGTGTATGTGTGCAGATTTATGACATTAAATGTCAGTGCATTACAACAAACCTCTGTTTTTTCTTTTGTTTTACTCACGACAAAGTGTATTCAAAACTCTAAAAGTGCATAATTTTGGTAGCAAACATAAAAACAGTTGTAATCATCAAGAAGCAAATTTTATTCGACACAAAATAAATAAAACTTCCAGTAGTACAAAATAAACCGAAAAATGTATGACAAAAGTCAGGAGGGCCTGAAATTTCGATCCTAGCAGAATCTTTCTCAAAGGCTAAATGACACAAAAACAAACTGACAAGTATGAAACCACACCAGTACCGATGAAAGGAGATGGACAAAGCGGATGGGGACAAAGGAACTAGGGGGGCTGGGGGGGGGAGAAACATCAAAGGTGGAGGGGCTGGGGGAAAAAGGAAACATCAAAGGAAGAGGATCAAGGGAAAGGGAACAAAGAGGTGTGAAAGTTGGGAAGGGAAGGAAGGAATAAGTAGAGGTAATTACTGGGGGGGGACAAGTGAAACAAAAAAATTTTTTTTAAATATTGCTTCATGTCCATGATTCTTCCAGCACTGTTCAGTGAGTAAGTGACAGTGCTGAAAAATGTGTGCAAGTGCTAATGGGTTAAAATAAATACACTACATGTAATGCATTTTTTTGTGTTCATTATAGACTGATATGGTAGATGTTGCTGGTGCAAACTATTGCCACACTGAAAATTTCAATACACCTCTCGGTGGGTTAAAATTACCAATAGAGGCACAGGCAATCTACTCCAGTAACAGCAGCATCACAGCCATTGCTGCAACCCCACACAATACAGCAACGGTGGTCCTCCTTGGAGATGAACATGGTAACCTGAGAAAGGTAAGAGAGAGAACAAGAAACTTTTGAAGAAGAAACAGTTTGTCAAATGTGGATACTGTTGAGCCTTTTGACACTACTGTCATTTTCCCCCATTGATTTATATCAGTAGGCAACATGCATGGGCTCCAGGACAGCCTTGATTTTGGCTTCAACACTGAAACTAATGGACCATTCACACTTTGGAATATTTGCATGGGTCACTCATAATTTGTTGATTGTTTGCCTTGGTCAGTATTGTCATTCTTAATCCATACCAGTCTTTGACACCAGGGCTGGTTTGGGGGGGGGGGGATAGCAAATGCTTTGGCAGTTTGACTCTGGATAGTACTTATTGCAGTTTGGATAAAGTCAATAACATTTTCAAATCTGGGGGTTCTCGTGGGTCCAACCACAAGATTCTGGATATCGAATCATCATCCATACTCTAGGAGTGGTTTGTTCAATGTACATATATGTACATGTGAGAACTGCAAAATATGAGATGCCTTATATGCAAACCTGTACTTTACATACATGTATCTACATGTACGTGTATAATTTTGCCCAATAATTTGATAAAGATGCTGTCATTTAAACTACATCCATAAACACTTGGGACAGTTTCACTCTTCCTATTGGTCGAGAGCCTGTCACGTAGGTGTGCTTAAACCCTTTGTTTCATACCAGTTGGAAGTTGTTTAAACCAGCTTAGTAAAAATATGGCCCTTGAACATGGATAAGTATGATAATTGAACCAGCCCGTGTGGATTGGTTCTCGCGCCTGAAAATGATGGAGGGACCAGGAACCAGTCTAGCCCTAGTGACGTCATATTAACAGTACTTTAATTTTTTAACTTAATTCCACGAGCATAAAAAGTAAAATAGGTTGGTTTGAAAGAAGTTAAACAATTGGGAAATTTGTTTTTGAATTATTTAAAATTGTCTTTGATTATTTTGCCATTTTAAATACACATGCATGTGACATTCAAATTCAGGGATCGGAGACACTTCTTTGAGGTATCGGCATGGGGTTTATTGGCCTCAATCTGGATTGGCGAAGACAGGATAAAATACAGTGCTAACAGGTCTTCGACGAATCAGGAATGAGCCCGAGGGAGTGCCCGAAACCCAATATTGGGGGCGCTAAGACGAAGTAAAGAAAAGGATGGCATAAACCAAAAATAAACAGGGGTGTGTCTTTTTCATACCTGTCACAAATATGTACTGATGATGTACTGATCAAGTTTTGATCAAAATGTCTGACCCGGCTCTTGGAGTTTGTGTACAAATGAGACAACTTTGCAACCGGTCAACATATGATAACACTTTCACACTATGGCAAAATTTTTACACTGTGAAAACCAAGGGAAAATGAATTTTAGTCTGGTTTCGACTCTACTGAAAATGCACCTAATGAGGCAGTAAGCAGATACACAGTGGCCCCAGACAGTGGCCCTCACCTACGGCTCGGGCCATTTTTGGTGACCAGGCCCCTCACCGGTTATAAACTACAAGTTTATACACGCTCCATCACAGTATTCATCTTCAAAAATATCTTATCTTTTATGACATTCCAGGTCCGGGTCCTATCACAAAATGAAGCTAGTCTTTACGAAGAACTGCCCATTGTTAGTGGAAGCCCAGTTGTTCAGAATGGACTGATGTTTGATACAGACAAGCAGTATGTCTACTTGATGACTGAAAGAAAGGTGAGCAGAATCCATACTATTTTCTGGCAGCATTAACCTGTTTTTTTTTTTATTGTTTGGTGTTAAAACTGTTCGGGAGGAAACTTGCTGTAGAGTACTTAAATAATGTGATGCATCAAAATGGTATAATTATGTATTATTTAATTCTGTATTATCCTTGGTTGCCCGATCAGTACATTAGCACTGTACAGGTCCCAGCTTTTTGGATTGAGAGAAGAGGACAAAGGAAATTTCAGTTTTAGTAGCGGGAGGAAAACCCTAGAGAACAGTTATTCCTGGGGAAATCCACACAGTCAGGTAGGGACTGAAAACCCAACCCACAAAAGGCACCTGAATGGGAATTGAACCAGGGTCACCAGAGGTGCCGGAAGGCGAGGAAATTTAAGGACCACTATGCCAACCTGACCGTCCATCTGACCGCCCATCTGACCGCCCATCTGACCGTCTAATGTGAATCAAGTCCATATATTTGTACATGTACATTAGGATGCATCATACGCCCCATGATTTTCTAAAGTGTGTGTTTTACCTCTGTCCCTATTTTAAATTTGTTCCACTATCTAAATGAATAACCTATGCAAAGTTTGGGTGAAATCCAACACTGTTTATGTGGTCCACCAGCTATCTGTAAATCCCAAGTCATAAAAGACAAAAAACATAAGACTGAAATGGAAATGTTGATTGTTTTATGTAAATAGTCCTTTGATATCTGGAAGAAAATCCAAATCAAGCCTTATCATAAACTAAAACAATGCTATTAAGTCTCCAGTTCAGCTAGGCTACTGTATTGAGTTAGGTTCAACTGTGTACTGTACATGTAGGTAGGTGGCAGGCCACTACTGGGAGGCAGTGCTGTGGTGGAGTCTGGATCTGAGTCCGATGCCAAAACAGTGACAAATTGGTAAAAAAAACACTCAAATCTGGACTTGACTAGAGCCCTAGCTTGAACGTAGACTTGATTCTGGATTCAGAAGTACTTTTTTATTATCATAATGGTCTTGGAATCACGCCTGGACTCGTCCAGACTGACGTGCATGTAAGACAATTAAGACATTAAAAAAGTATGCTGGAATCCATGGTCAAGTCTGGGCTGGAGCCAGGGCTCAAGTCAAGTCCAGACTTGAGTCTGTTTTTCCAGTTTTAGGCTCAAGGGGACTTTAATTCTGCTTTTTGGCTGATATTGCCTTGGACTCTGACCCAGACTCGACTACAGCACTGCTGTGAGGCAGCGGATCCAAGTTCTTGCAGAATCTACTAGCGAGTAACTTCTGGTGACTTTGAGACTTCAATTTGCAAATTGGTGAACTCTTGAGTAAGGCTAAGGATAATTTTACCGATGTGATGGTGACATCCTTACCACAGAAGTGCTCACTGAAGGTTTTGCTGGATTGTCATACACCCTACTGTTGCATGCCCTGTGCTACTTGCTGTTGTACCAAATACAACATTAATGACAGAAACTGCACATTGCCATGAATCAAGCGAGTTCCCACTCAGTTCTTTGCTTATTTCACCAGGTTTTAATGACCGCCAGGTTTTTATGATAGTGTTCAAGTGGTTAAAACGTCTGCCCTATTATTTTAAGCAGGAGGTCATGGGTTCCAGCCCCGCCTGAGTAAGCCTGTGATTTTTCCCACAGGCTCTCAGAAAGCACTGAGCATACATTGCTACTCACCACATCGGGCAAGTTAGTTGTGAATGCTTGGAAGTAATACCACTTCCAAGACCACAGATTACATCTGATTGGTGTGATACTGGAACTGATTTAGTTACATGTGAGATGGTCCTGCTCAAACATCTGCCAGTGATCAAGTTGAAGCCTCTCAACTTTCAGTCAAAGTTCAAATTGAAAATTCTGAAAATTCCCAAAATATCTGACCCATTCCAAATTCACACTTTTTGTAACTTTACATGTAAAATTCCCAAAAATTCTGAAAGTTTCCACACCTCTGCAACCGTGCCTGGACATATTATGGCTAGACTGGATACCAAACTTCCAGTAGACATGCTGTGGTAGCAAAGCAAGTCCTACATGTATTCTCTTACACATACATGTACATGTACATGTACATGTATCAATCATTTGATTATAGGTCATGATTATGCCATTTCATGTGGGTTTTTAGTGTATTAACCCTACTGACATGTTTAAAATTCCATTATATCAGCCCTACAAAATCAGACTGGCGGTGGACCACCAGATGACTTCAGAATTAAGTGAGATTTGGCTGGAAATACTTTTTCCACCAGTCGAATGTTTTAAAACTAGGGACAGAGTAATTGCTCATCATGAGGGCGTTTGATGCACCCTAATGTACGTGTATAAAAGCCCATGTACACGATTCTCGGGATATAGGAGTACATGTACATGTACATGTATTTTGGAATTGAAGTTTACAAGTAGTTGAACAAAATAAAAAATGAATCAGAAAGTACTTGGAAAAGGACTTGGTGTTTACTTTTCCAAGTACTTTTTGAAGTAATTCATCAATTACTACTTGACCTACATGTACATGTACATGTAAAAGGAAAAATACTTGTACATTGCATTCAGTCAAAATACTTCAACCACGGTTTCCGCAGTTAGATTTGATCATACTCTAACATTGGAATACTGAGTACGTGTATACGTCAGGATTTTAGGACTTGATTACAAAACTGCATTATTAGTCTATGACAGGGTCCACTACGTTCAGAATTATGCATTGAGCAGGCCTACAATTTATCAGTACTCTTCGAGTATTTGTGCATGTAAATTTTATACTAAGCAAGAAGAAACATTTCTGAGTCTACTTTTTCTGACTTGTCATACCGTGGAATATCAACGACAAAATGTAAAAATATTTTTTTTGTATTTCAGATTTTAAAATTGCACTTAAATACCAATTTATGAATTCAGTTACACTGTATTTCGAAGATATGCCTTTAATACAAGGAAATCCATACCGGATTGGCCACAGAGTAAAGAAATAACCTTGGGGGTAAAATACACATACCTCCAGTGCCGTAGCAACCTTTTAACAGTTATTAAAGCATGCCAGTGGTATGAATAGAAGCGTGAAAGAATTTCATGGCATTTTCAACTTTCTGCCTTTCACAAACTCCAACAACAACAAAAATCATTTATTGATATTCAAAAGCATGTGGTGACTCACTTCAAATAGTACATGGCCAGCACCAGTCCTTTTAAAGCCTTTCTTCGTCATTGAAAAAACGAAATCCTTTTTTCGTCGTTGAAAAAAAAAACGAAATCCTTTTTATGAAAGGAAAGCTTTCCTGTATGAGAAACTCATGGTGGGTTTAATTGAGAAAACCCACTGGGGCATGGCATGTGTATGGGCAGTGCCAGCCAGGGTGTGTGCTTGTCTAGGGGTTGAACAGTAGGAAAATACATGTACCTTGGTAGGATGAGGTCATGGGGTTGTAATAAGTTGCACCCAGTCAAATAAAATTCCATAGACACAGTGGTAAATGTCCCGTAACTTCCTAAAATTGGCTAAAATACTCCAGCTCTCCATAGTGACAAAACTATACATTTGTACACCAAAATGAAGCTTGACTTGTCATCTTTCACTTTTTTTCAGTTACTGAGGGGTAATGTGATAACTTTTTGTTGATACTGTACATGTACATAGATGTACTTCCATCAAAAGAAGACCACCCTAAAGCATTAAAATCTAAACTGAACTGTGGCTCATTTAAAAATCACCCGCACTCCACAGAAAAGTAGAGCAGTTTTCTTGGTCATTTTCATCAAAAATATGCACAGTTAGAAGCCAACAGTGCAGGAAAGATATTTTAAAACTATTTTCTACAATCCCACAATTGCATGGCTCTCAAAATAAACTTTCAAGAAAATATTTTGAGAGCATGCAAAATGCAACAAGGTCAGCATAAGCCGCGATCGCATTGGACTCAATTTTGTAAAAAATTACCGCGAGTGATTGTTAACATTCCATTGTGGTCATTCTTCCGTGCGTCCGCACTTGGATTAATTTTGTCCCGCGTAAAGTCAATTTGTCACGTAACTTTACCATCCCTGCTATCGACCTTTTAACCTGACACCAGATGTGGTCTAAAATAAAGCGCGAAATATTGTGCTGCCAGAAAATCACGGCGAAATTTAGCATGTTCTGGGTGCATTTTCTTTCTTTGACCCCGGAGGTGTACAAGTCACAATTGAATTTAGACAGGTTTTTAGGGTTGTTGCAATGCTGATTTCCTCAGTATTTTGTCCTAACTGAATCAATATCCAACAATTCTTTCCACTAGGTTTTTGGACATTACCTTCAGTTGCAGAATATTATGTAGGCAATGTATGTAGGAATACTTACAAAGGTCTATCAAGTAGCACAGAAATTATCGCCATATTTTTCAAGTCTTTACGACCACAAAAAAACAAATAAAAACCTATGCATTAAGATAATCATCTTCCAAAACAACTGAATATTCCACGCAATTTCGGTGTCCAACTGAGTTCTTTTTTGCAAAAACGTACTCCTTTAACGGTACAACTTCGGAAACTAAAAACCATGCTGATGAGCAGAGCCAATTCTACATGTACAACGCCCATTTTGATTAGCTGCTGTATATAGTGTGTAAGAATTTTCCCATTGGTCTATTTCTGTTGGTTCGTGTTAAGCCGGGCTCATACTTCTCGTGACTACGTCAAATTTTATGTCATGAAATATTTGTATTTACTCGTCATCAGTGTGTTTCATTTTGTTGTATTAATTACAGGCAGTTTTTAAAGGTGTTTGTACACCGGGAATCCGGGATAGTATCAAAATCGAAAAAAGGAAACAAATTTGAAGTCAATTTTGTGTTGTCTCAGAAGGGCGATTGTGTGGTGAAAGTTTCGTAGATACATGTACATGTACATATTGTACATGTACTTGTAAACAAGATTGACCTCCCATGCACTATGAATCATATTATTCTAATTTATAAGTAATTTAAGTCCTTACTTTCAAACAATATTTTCTTAGTAATATGTATGTACATGTATCTCTCCTGGATATCATATTGCTCCTAGTTGAACATGTACATGTACAGTGTAAACTAATGTACAGCGAGATGAACATTACATTATTTTTTGCATATGGGTTGCTGGTTCTTAAATCTTGCCACAAAAGTTGTGACATCTACATGTACATTTTACTACATGTACATGTTAGATTTCCCTATGTACATCAACAAGTAACAGATCAATGTCTCAAATTCCATGCCCAGGCTTGGAATTTCTCATTCCTACCACTCCCATAAATCTGTCTGCCACTCCTATGAAATTTGTTCTCCTCCAACCCATGGCCACCCTCCTGCTGTAGTATTTGTTATGTCTCCCACCTGTTGGATTCGTTGAGGAATATTCTGAGAGTTGGAAGCATGAATTCCGAGCTGCATGTTTGGACTTGTCTAGGGCTGGAATAACAATC
>JAULKO010062530.1:2788-20706 GCA_032356045.1 Mediaster aequalis | reverse complement strand
ATGCTCCAAATCAAATGGATAATAATTTACAAACATCCCCCAGTGTGTAGTAGGCCTAACCGGTAAAAACAACCACCCCAGCATATTACAAAGTGCTTGCCAATACATCTGATAAGAATGACTGGAATCAGTATTTTAAATTAACGCAACAGGCAAAACAATAATCCAGTGATACCACACTTTACGACAATAATCAGGTTAGATCTATATACTTTTCCCAATTCAATACAACCATATCTTGATCGTAGATAAGCATCCTTTTACTAGGGAGTATGGTATTGATTCAATCTGTATATTGATGAGCCTACGTTTAGATAGATGTGTGTGCAAATTGGCGTCGCACATAGCTTGGCAGTGATAAACGATTTGGGAATAACTTTAAAAGAAGCTGGATCAATCTTCCGTCCCAACGGACTATCATTTCTTTCTTTAAAACGTACAGGATTTACGTACAAAGCATTGACTTTCAAAACTTGCATCCAATTCCCTCAGCTATCAAATGCCAATTGCCCTTGTCGATTATCGCTTATAACATTTATATTAGTCCTCTTTTTTTCTCTATAATATCTGCAATCAAATTGTAAAGCGGTTTAAAGCGGCATTTCTCCATATTTAAATTTACGCACACTTGTTGACAGTTGACTATAGATGCACGCATTTTTATACTTTATATACTAGGCTATATTTATTTTTGGTAACATCTTGATGACGATCCAGTGTGACATTAAAGTTATATCCACATCGACTACTTAGAGGCCATTTAAAATTGTCAATGTTTTTAAATTTCGACTCTTTTTCCAAATTTTGTTGACCCACCCATCACCCCTAATTTCGATTAAAAAAATTGACTTGTAATTCAGTAAAAAAATAAATAAATGAAAAAACATACAAAATACATAAAAAAATACATACATACGTGCACGTATACACATGTCCATGCACTTGCATGCCCAGTTCAGTGACGACGTTTAAATCCCCCCCAAAAAATGCTTTTTTAATTATTGGTTGCTAAAATTCATTTTGGAATGATAAAAACATTTCACTTCAATCATGAAGGAAGGAACAGACATGACCAAAACTACGCTGGGAACGTAATTCAGGCAAGTCACGCGACAGTTTTCTTAATTGTTTAGTATTTTTAACCGTTGTGAATTTTTAAGTACACAGCTTTTGTAGATTTTTTTTCTCATATATATCTTTATATTTATATTGTGTGTATAGCAAGATGTAGTGGAACTGAAGGCCTTCGGGTCACAGTTTTTTAGTAGACTTTTTCAGTTCCAGGCATATACCTCTGGCTTTCGTTTTTGTTTTTGTATGTTTTTAATGTTTGTTTGTTTTTTATGCCGAATAAATAATAATAATAATAATAATAATTATAAATAATAATAACAATAAGTCAAAAGATCGAGATACTCTGTAGGAGTACGTTGCAGAAACCAATGATGGCATTTCTTTTTTCTTTTTTCTTTTTTGTCAACGAAAAGCGAATTTCGATTTTCAGTTATTTTCCTTGACCCATCCACCCACCCACATTTTCGAAAAAAAGTCGAAAATTAAAAACGTTGACAATTTTGAATGGCCCCTTTAGTACATTGTGTCACTCAATTGCCCCTGTTATTTTGTTCTACACTGCTTATAGTGATGGTTTAACATAGAAATTTGATTTGTGTGTTTTTGTTTCGATTTCCAAAAAAGTACGTCGAGAAAGAACCACAGTAGACCATCCCAAGATAAAAATATCAACAATGAGGGCGGGGTCGGTTTCTTGAATAAACTAATTAGCAACCATTTGATACACACGGTCACAACGTTTGATAAACTAAACACTTAAAAAGCGTGCATCTTTCATCTCACGAACCTATGATATTATGTGAGAAGAATCTACAACATCAACAGCTCAAAAGAGCGTGTTTATACTGCCTTCAAAGAATTCATAACGGTATGCCGTTAACGTCTTGAACAAAATTAATGGATCTAGTTTTAGGTCCATCCGTTTCGGCTACGAAACGGCAGATGCAAAGCGCTCTTAATGGCGTCACGAGGGGGAAAAATTAATGTTAGAATCACACTTATGTAACTAGGCCTGCATGCATTGTTCATGTAGTTTGTATGTCGACGAATTGCATATAATACGGACACAATTTCACCTGAATCATGTTTAATCCGACGATCTACAGCTGAATTTATTGAATCTGACGACCTATGAACATTATTAACGCAGAGTGGATAGAACGGACATGTGGAAACAGCGAATTGCGAGCGAGTATGCTGTTGCACGTACCGTCCACTGGGTCCCTGGGGCGTTGCAGCCAGTCAGACGGGGGAAACCTCGGCGATGGACTCATGCCACACGAAAGAGGGGAAAGAACACGCACCGGACCGGGGTCGAGAACGTGTCAGTCGGGGGTGAATGGTCCGTGGTGTCAGCTTTGAAGATAATCGTAGACGAAAGTACTCTCTTGCAAAATATTGGCAGGGGGAACTCGATCAGGTTTTATATGAACTCTTAAAAAAAAAAATGTCCACTGGATAACTGTCTGGGTGAATCAGCGGTGTCTGACAGTACATTTCACGTATTTTGCGATAGGATTTAGCGAACATCTAGTAAACAGGTTTGCGCCAAACACTCTACAAATTGAAAATTAAATACATTTTAGCTTGACTGTGATGTTTATTTTACAACATGCTGATGCATCTTCCGTCACAGCGTGTACTCAAACAACCCTTATTCTTGAATTGAGTGAAACATTTTGGTTGTGATTTTTGACTTATCCCAGCTCGTTCCATTAGGCTCGTTCAACGTGTTTACGTAAACGATGCCGCACAGAAAGTATCTCTTAAGTTCAAGAGTATGTCGGATCCAGTGCAATTTTGATACAGGCGGATTACTCGATAAAGATCAGGACTTTTACATGCACGTTAGTATGCTGAAATGGCCTACGCAGACTGGGTGACCTTTCGTGAGAGCGTATAAGGTTTTGCCTCAGCCAGCAGGATTTGCTGTCACACGCTTGAAGGTAGAGAATCTCATTCAAACCTTGATATGGGATTTTCTAAGTTTGATTTTGAGAAGAAAAAAAAAGACTTTCTCGGCAATCATGAATGATTAATTTATTGTATATGTCATGGTGACGCATACATGAAACGTGGCTCAAGATATCATTTTCGCGTGCGAATCACGGTGCCTAAAACAAATTATATTACCCGTATGCCCTAAGATGAAATAAATTGCGGATAGAAGTACGCCGATACACGCTTCTCATCTGAACACCTCAGTTCATATCGACGGAATATGTTCAGTTTATCACTAATCATGACCGTGAAATTTCATTTTGAAACATGTTATTTCTGACGGGTCACGTCCATGCATTAAACAGTTTAAATCTCAATTTCCAGTGCGGTCATGAAAAACAGCAGGTGGAAATAGGCGGTACCATGACTGGCAGGTAATAAGTCGTTATTCAGCATGATCACAGCAATCAATGTGATTGAAAAGCTGTCCCAAATCAGTTGTGTGCCTTGATAGCGCTCTCATAGAATTGCTTCCAACTCTGTTAAGCAGACTGGTTAGAAATATCTTCCTTGTTATTTTAAAGCGATGCAAATGTAACGAATGAACACACATTATGTATCTGTTTTAATTTAGTTAATTATTGTATTAGTAATGTTTGTAATTGTTTACTCTATGACTTTTTAAAGCGAGCAATCGGGACAAATTCTACTATATTGTATTGTTATGTATGATCCATGCAGCAATAAATAATATCAATATCAATATCAATCAATTCTCGGTGCACATTCCGCCCTCGGGCTTGTGCTTTTCATGGTTGTGACAAACACAAATCCCCACAACATTAAGTCCATGCGTCGGCACCATGAAGTACAAATGTTAGCGTCGAATTGGCTTGTTATTACGTTTTGCTTTGAACCATCACCGCTTTTTAATAAAGTCATGGGCCCACTTTCAGAGGATTGTTAAGCACACGATTTTCTGCCAACGGAACCTCCGTCCATTTCATAGAGATCGCAAGCAGTAAGCACAGGAAAGAGCTCGCTCACGTCAGAGACAACATTTTCTTTAAAAAGTGACCAGCAATAGAGGAATTACAAATTAGCATCCAAACCGAGGGCCTGCGTGCTCGCTGTTGTTGCGAGGATTACAAAATAAAGGTCTCCAGGGACTTAACAATGGCTTAGCAATGAGAGCCTCGGCTTCGATGTTAATGTGAAATTCGTCGAAAGAATTCTCTGTGCTTGCGCAGGATCACGACTTGGCTGTGAAACACCGCCGGCGTTGGCAAAACATTTCTGCTAACCGCGGTAAGCAGCTATGATATTGGGCCCAGACCTCGTGAAGTGATCCTTGGACCCGGCAAAAATGGACTAAATTGGCTGCAAAGCTGAAGAGGATAGAAATACACCGATCCATCGCGTTTCATTTTCATGGATAAATGTACAATAAGGCATCGGCCAGAGCAGCTATTTGTTCCCTGCATGTTGACGAAAAAAAACAACGTTATCATAACACCATTTTCTTGTAAAAAGTATTTCAGCATATATTGGCATGTAGCAGATTCCTTTTTAAAAGTATACTTGGTGTCGTATTTTGATATCATGGTTTGCATAATGTCCACATGTTTACGCACCACGGCCGATTAAACATGCAGGCAGCCCAATGAACTACGACGGACACGAAATATCGATTAATTGAAATAGACCATGGAAGAAAAAAAATTGAATACATAATATCATCAATAGCAGTGTTGTAGTCGTATACTTTTTATGAGTACGAATACGCATGCCAGTACTTTCACACGAGTACGAGCATGAGTACGAGTACTTTGCCACGAGAACGAGTACACAAGTGCACACATTGTGTGAGTACGAGAACGAGTACTTTGTATGACTAAGAGTACAGAAGTGCGCATATTGTGTGAGTACCAGAACGAGTACTTCGTCATGAGTACGAGCATACAAGTGCGCATATTGTGTGAGTACCAGAACGAGTACTTCGTCATGAGTACGAGCATACATGTACAAGTGCGCATATTGTGCGAGTACCAGAACGAGTACTTTGTCCCGAGTACGAGCATACAAGTGCGCATATTGTGTGAGTACCAGAACGAGTACTTTGTATGACCAAGAGTACACAAGTGCACACATTGTGTGAATACGAGAACGAGTACTTGTCATGAGTACGAGCATACAAGTGCGCATATTGTGTGAGTACCAGAACGAGTACTTTCTCATGAGTACCAGTACGCGTGCAAGTGCACATATTCTGTGAGTACGAGTACGAGTTCTTTGTCATGAGTAGGTCTACCAGTCTGAGTGCAAGTGAACAACAGTACAAGTATACGAGTGCTTGTAATTTCCAATTTTCCATACGCATAAGCATGCATAAATTCAGCGCACTAACATGGGCGTATCCAAACTTTTTAAAGAGGGATGCAAGTGAAGAAAATTAATAACGTCGACAAGTTTGGAAAGAGGACGCTGGAGGTGGGGGTCGGTGAAATAAGCTCACGCATTTCCACGCATTTCCATGTACATCATACTTACCAAAAGTAAAAGGGACAATCACAATGAGCAATTCCATGTAAACATACATGTATTTCGAGTCACAATGTTCATTACATTGTGAGTATACTTAACTATTTAAGCCTCTTGAAGATTACGTGTCGGTGTATTTCATGTTCTGAAAATGGAATGAAACAATTCGACCATGTCAGACCAGCATGTCAAAGTTCGATAACGAAGTTGTACTTTGTTCTCGTACAAGTATTTCGCCAGAACGACGAATGCATGGATTTTTTACCCACGAATACGAGTACCACTAAAAATAATCGCCCCAATAAAATTCTAAATTTTCAACTAAATTTTCAAATACTTGAGCTTCTTAGTAAACACTGGGGATGATTAAATCGGTAGTGAAAGTAATCCTCTTTCTGATTCTACAGAATATGGTCTGAGTAATGGAGCGCGATCGGGTATGGCCGCGGCTTGTGATTTCAATAGAAAACACAGCACGCGAACAAATTTGTTCTCTGCCTTATTGTCCAACAATTTCTGCTCCTTAATTTCATTCAGTTATTATGTTGATCATCTATAGAAATGGGTGACCCGAAGCAAAAGTATCGATCTTTAATATCCTGATGTTTGAAGGCCCCAAGTATGCATGATGCATTGCCATACTAGCGGAGCGCGTTGTCGTTAAAGGAGTACTGGGCCTATCGAGCAGGCGAAGATGTTTTTAAATGTTGAGTAAATGTCCATAACACAATCCTCTGAATGCACGACAAATTCATCAAAGAAATTGGAGTCAACTGAACAGTCGTCTGTTATGGCATATAACTCCTGAAACCAGCCTTATTTTCAAATTGATGGTCTCCAAATCTCTGTGAGATATTATTGCAAAATGCTTTTTTTAGTAAAAACAAATCAATGCTGGAGCAGTGAGTTAGCGAAGATTTGCACAGGGAATTACTCTCCGGTGACATGACGTGTCTTGCTATAAAAAAGCACGTTGTTGGGTCCAGTGCAACCTGCTGTTCTGTGAATAGTTACTGACGCAATTGGCATTTTGCTGCTCAAAATTGGCGTACAACTTGCACCACAAGGAAGATGTCACAGCACACGTTCATTATTAACTACGAATTTTCATTTTTATGTTCTGTTGAAATGTTACACATGATTTGGCATCTAGCCTATGTCTTATTTGGGTTATCCACATTGTGCTCTTATCTTTAAACGGCAAAAATGAAAATCCGTCGTTAGAAATGAACGTGTTATAGGAGCGCAGGAAACAAATATTCTTGTTTCTTGGTTGCAGAATCACTCAACCGGAGAAACAAACGGCGACATACCATGATTAATTACAAAGATATAAATATGCCACGATACCTTTAACGCCAATTCGATTTTTGCCGGGTTTGCGCGGGAAATGAGTATCGAAAGCCCAGGCCCGGTCACATTTTGCCAAGCAGGCGTTATGAACCTATCACCTGCGAGGAGAATAGCAGCTGTGCCGATAATTGGCAAACGAGGTGTGGCCGAGCTCGAGTTTAGCTCCTAGCTCCATTTTTATGCCCTCCATCCGCCATCAGTACACCCAGTCGTTTATTATAATATCGCAGCCGGCTTTCCACTTTCCTTAGCATTCTGAATCAACTGTGGCCCGTGTTAGATCAGAATTTGACCTTAAATATCACAAGGAAAATCAAGGAATCCAACCTTTCGGTTTCGTTTGCGAATGTACACGTAGCTTTGTTTCATACCAAATAGTACATGACTGGAGAAATGACTGGAAGGCAGGACTCGTTTTACGAACTGACGCTTCAACTACAAGGTTTACATTACACAAATATTGAAACTCGTACAGATTGTGTTTTTTCCCCTCACCCCACCCTCAAGTTAACAAGTGGCACACATACAAAGACGTACTACACGTACAAACAGATTTCACAACGCCAGTTGGAACGTTTTGTCTATATCAACTGAGACACTGAAGTTGTCCACGAACTTTTATGCATACCGTTCTGGTAGCCCATATACGAGTCCTGGCGTGTATTAGTCGTTTGTTTACAGCTAGGTGCTCTTTGCAATAAAAAGTAGCCACACGGCGATATACTATCAAAATACGAAGTGACTGTTCAATGACAACCTTCGTTTCCACTGGCGACAGATTTACTGATTATGTTAATACAAACACATTTGTTAACATCATGATTATTTGTAGGGACTTCCTTTGCCTTGAAGTGTCAATGCTCTGCTTATTTACCGAGATGAAGGTAACTTGCGGAACACAAATATTAGTCCTTTTACATATGTTTCGAGGGAACGCAAATACACATAGGATATAAGTGGGACATTAACACTGCTTTTCTTACTCCATAGAAAGCAATTATTGATCCCTTTCAACGTTCACCAAGCGACAGATTTCCTGCGAGAAACACCACGAGTAGTGTTTATAGCACAAACCACTCCATAGACCTTGCGCAGCTTATTTATAGTCGAAGCACTTGTTTTTGTTTCCCACACAAGCTCGGTAGCCGCAGCATAAACACAAGCCCGTCGAAATGTATCCGAAGTTGACATGTTTGCGAAGTGACGAGAGCCCACTGGCGGTCTGGGTTTAAGTCTCCGGGGGATTTCCCGCGCCCTCATGTTTATTATTAGGGTATCGGTCACGAACCTGCAGATACGGCCGGGTGACTGAACCCGTGTCCCGGTCCCCAGCGCCGGGAGGGTTGTGTCCGCCGAAGAGGGGGCTGATATGCCATATGCAGAAACCAATTGCGCAAGGCTTTTTTTTTGCGAGGGCAAATTTTTTTCTTGACTGTGTCTACAGACTAAGTTACATCTATGGTTACATACACTAAGAAAAACTATCCAAGGCTAATTGGTGCACGAGGCCACAAGACTCCTTCAGGCTTTCCCAGCTGGAGATACAGTACGAGGTGTCCATGCTCCACCTCAAACAACTCCACAGATGCAGTCGGAGTATCTCTGATGCGATCAGAGAATTCACTCCTTACGTACAAACTCGTTGAACGGTTGCTTGTTTCACAGACTCTTCAGTGTTTCTGTTTCAGAATACTTAGCATGACAAGCGAGGAAATCTTGTGTGTGTGTTTTCAGAGAAAACAAAAATGACGCACCCTTTGTAAACCGCAATGTATACACTTCTCTGTCTTAATGGTTTTTAAAATTTATAATTGAGTTTGCGAATATCGTAAACAAATTGATTTTAGTGATTGAAAACTAGGTTTCTTTTTTTAAATTGCATTGTATCTCTTTCATTGCGAGGTCTCATTTACCAACACTGTGAAGAAACCAATGTCATCACTCTGACCGACGCTTAGAACAAGCCGTGCAATTATAGCTACACATTGCGAGTTGGCTATGGGCAATCATCCGTTCACGCGGAGAGGCCCCTTCGTGTTGAACTCGCACAACCAAACCGGGCCGGGTCCAGCCTGCAGCTGGCCTTGACAATCTCCATCAATGAAGAGCATCCCGCGTTCACACCTGGGAAATAATGGGTTAGTCGATGGAAATTAAACAGGTGTTACGTTTGCTGAGCAAGGACACATCGGGACAAAAGTAACCGCGGTGATGGTTCAAACCGAACTATTGCACAGTTCTCGAAAGTAGAACTCGAAAGTAGAACTCGAAAGTAGTTTGAATACAGGTGTTCACCTGTTGATATAATATAGTTTATTTGTTGACTGAGGTTGGGTGTAGTGGTTTCGATTTTTCTTTAATATTACCCGTAGAGTTTAAAAAGAAATTCTTCTGAGCTCTGATTGATTGATTTGTGTTTTGTTTTGTGTTTAGTTTTGTTTGGTTTTTAAAATTCATACTCTACATTTACAGAATTAAGCCCCCAGTATTAAAGCAAATGTTAACTGGGAGTGCCCCACGCCCTCCAATATTTATCAGCATACATTACTCAGGGAAACAAAAATTGCCCATTAACTTGTGAACGTCATTGCCAGGCACTGCATTTCAAATCTCGTTGATCTTGATTTTTAAGTTCGAACTTATAGAGTTAACATGGCGGCACTAAACTCGATTCGGCCGAACGAATGCACGTTATTTGCCCGTCCCCAGAGGTGAATCACCCCGAGCACTCGGACGAGTCCAAATTTACCAAAATAGCACTGAAGATCTCCTCCGCTGGATTCAAGGCACGTCTCCGGTACTAAAATAAATCTAGATAAACGCGACCGAAGCCCCGGCAAATAGAAAGCCGTGACCGTGAACGTGTACAGTTATGAATCACTTGGCTGCGGCGGCTGCGTGGATGTGTGTGCGTCGGCAATGTGGGCTTTGACCGACTGAGGTCACACGTTGTACACATGTACATGTAAAAATGTACATGTAAAAATGTACATGTGCGGGTAGGCCTTCAGGCGGATGTACACTGCAAAAACTGTGTTTGGCAATTAAACACAATCTTGCTATCACTTTGTAAACATGTTTAGAAACTTAACATTACGTGTCCAATTCCTAAACACCAATGTTCAATGGCTAAACACTATCCGTCAATACTCTTAACATGTGTAGTATTTAAACATGTTTGCAAAGTGATAGCAAGAAAGTGTTTAGAAAAGTGTTTAATTGCTAAACACAGTTTTTTGCAGTGTACACGTTACTGACATCTATTCCTTCTGTGTAGTGCGGATGATGCGCCTATCAATACATTATTGTCCATGGATCGACCGACCTCCCATGTGGGGATTTCTCTGTGCATTTGCGCGCGAATTGCCCGCGTGCAGCACCGCGAAAGTACATTGCTCTGCGTGTTTTCGTGACCAAAGTCCCGACCTTTGGGAAACAAACATCAGCAATACCAACCTCCCTACAAAACCGACGTCGAGACCGGGCTACCCGGGGGCGTGGCGGCAACAATTTGACAGGCGCACAAACTTTGAAACTACACGTACTGCATGGATGTTGGACTAAAGTCGAAATGGGAAGAACCACCGGCTTAATTGTAACGGCAATTGCTAGTTATTACCGGCGCCTTTCGGACTGGCAAGTTCTTTGCTGTATTAAATTTGCAACGCAGAAATCAACATGATAATGCCATCATATATTTCAAGCGCACTATACTATATATAGCACGCAGAGCCCATTTGAACGGAGTGGCTCCTGCAACATAATATATATGCTCTTGGGATTGACCTGCATGATGCACATCATGCGCAATGAAGCCTTATTTGCTAATGGAACCCCGTAATTGATCCATTTCCATTTAGCTATACACTGTACCCAGCCGGGAAGTAGGGAAGTAGGGAAGTGTCCTTGGGAGGTCACAGACACAAGTCCAGCCCGTTTGTAAACATTGTGTGGAATGAATAAACGAATATTGTCGGCTTTAAATGGCCTTCAGGCCACGGTATCTGATCGATAAATGGGACAATTCTAACCGGCAAGTTTTAAGACGTCTGCGCTAGTAAGCAGGAGGTCTTGGGTTCGAGTCCTGCCCGAGTAAGCCCTGCGAATTTTTCCCACAGGCTCTCGGAAAGTACTGAGCACACAATGCTTCATACCACGTCGCGAAAGGGCAAAAATCCTCTTGAAATGTTCTAATATATTTCTATTATCCACACATACGTTGCATACGTCTGCATGTGCTTCCTGTTCAAGGCTACCAAATGTGCAGACTGTATACTTTGAACAAGGAAGTATAAATGTGAGACGTCTTAGTGATTGCATTACATTGAAAACACTGAAAATATCCCCGTGTAACCGTACTATATTCAGGGACTGTCGTTTGCAAGTATTCGAAGTGGAATAGACATGCGGCCTCGGACAGGAAACTGATTCATGACTACAGGACAATATTTCCCACTTCGTGGTTTTCCTTTAAAACATCGTCACATCTGTTATGTCACATCTGATACAAAATGACGAGGTGGCGGGTCAGAAGCCAGGGCGCGTTACGTTGGCGGGATCCCACGCAAGGTCGTGCTAGTATGCTACACATATTTTTATAGGGAACAACACTGTCCGCTGGTTCTTGCGATGTAATTTCTTTTGGTCAATTATACCTTCAAGGCTCCATGATTATGCAGTGCTTCCTCGATGCTTTATGATGCATTCTTACACAGCATTAGGTTCTGCTCAGTCATACTTAGCAGTACCAAGGACCGCATTTCAATCGGTGTCAATACAAGATTTGCACTATCAGTTTCAGTGGTGATATATAACCATGAAAACGTTCTGCGACACTAGTGATAGGTTTGACTGATTAGCCCAGTGTAAACATATTCTCTCCCGGCCTTTCCATATCATGAAAAAACCCACAAGGGAAACTGACTACGTATTATAATCAATTTTACGAGTGAATAATGCATGAGCGGCATTTCCGGTACAAACTATTATTTAAAATTCTATGCATAAAGCACAATGTATTTCTTTCACTTGGTGCATTGGCGTGTATTAATATCCGTTTCACAATCATGTTTTGACTTAGTTGCACTTCCTTGTACAAATACTTTGCAGTACAGAGAGCATGCACTTTGGATATAAAAATGACACAACTGTTCACTATACACGCGAGATACACGCGATATGTCGCTGCAAATTTGGCAAGGGCGCTCGATAATATATGAGAGACCGCTACGGCCATAAACCGCTTTTCTAATTTTAACAAAACCATTTCCCAGCAGTCATTTCTCAACCCCAGCTATGCGGAATTTGCGCTACTTGAAATATTCTCCTTACTAGGCCCTTGGGCCAGTTCAGTGTACATTTCACTAGCCATAGAGTTTCACTTTTAAAAAGTGTATGTTCAAGGAGAATCACGTTTTTTTTTCTTCACAAGCCCGCCGGGCAACTCAAAAAGTAAGTTTTTCTAGCCAGTAGCAGTATTTACTAGTGTTTGTACGCCGGGCTGGTAAACACATCGGGGCATGAGATGAATGCATACCGTGTCTGCAATGCAATGTACGTGCACGTGTCTTTGCTTGAAGTGTGAGGAAGAGGTCAATTCCTTAGGTTTCGACACATGGCGAATGACACCAGGGAAATATCGTTACCACACACTTGGCCTTGTTGAGCTAGCTGTAGTTCATGACAAACAACGCGGGCAAAAATAACACTAATCTACGTATGCACTGCTATCTATTTTCCAAAGTCTTTGGCACTTTCGGTGGAGACTTTCAAAATCACTCCCACCTCCCGCCGCCCCCCCCCGCCAAAAAAGTGGGATGGCTGTTTTAGAAAGTATCCAGTCATTCTTTCCGTCTTGTCGGTCGTAAATATAATGAGATTTATGAAAAGCACCCCGAGAATTGCATTGAATGTCCATAAAAATGATGAATTGTAATGGATTTTTTTTTTACCGGTTTGGTGATTAATCATACATTCCTGACGTTTGACATTATCCGGCTTCTGTAAGGACAGATATGCCTCAACCGTCAGCCATATTTCTGAATTAGAATTCCCGATGCCCGAAATGCCTTAGAACTGCATTTTGGTTTTTGCGTTTTGTTTTGATTCTTGTTGTGAACTAAATTGCATGACTAAACTAGCTGAGACTTAACCTTTGGTTAAGTTCCCTTATCCGTAATATCCAGCCCAAGAGAAGATTTTTGAAAATCAAGTGACATCATAATGCTTTCGTAATTGCAAGTGGATGGTGTATGACTCTACACTGCCTTACTTGGAAAACTGGTGTTTACAACCTCTGCCCAGGTTTCATGACCGTTCATCTTCAGGCACTAGTAAAAAAGTAAAAAAAAAGTGACAGTATATCATATCGAATACAATTTCAGCCTGCCTCAACAGCTATACGGGCAATTTGAATCAGGTTTTCTCTGCATGGCTTCAGACATTGCCTCGTCACACAAATTTTGACAAGTGGACAATTATTTCATTTTAGACATACAATATTGAAATGGCTCACAAAAACTAAACACGAACACTAAAGCTGTCGGAATATCGTCAAGCTACCAGGACAATAAATCTACAAAAAAACAAGTGATCGTAAAAAGCTGGCAGGGGAGACAATCAGAAAAATAACAATTTGTTTGTCTACAATCCAAAGCTAAGAAACTGTTGTAAAGTTTTCCAAGTGTCATTAAAATTTAAACCAATTCTACATTTCGTTGATCACATCTACCATCTAATTTCAAACACTGTGAAGTATTATCAGTATAGGAAATGCTATGTCGATGTTTGGGCTTCTCAGTCAGCACGACAAATTAACGTCACCACAGTACGGAATTTTCACGTAAGTATTAAAAATAGCGTGCGCCTAATCACATTTTGGATGCTCTCAAAAATATTGTGGGGGGTTTTCCCAACAAGAGCAAGGTGAATCATGCATTAGAAGGACTGCGGAAAACCGAGGTAAATGTTCTTTTCTGGACTCTTTCTTGACTCCCAACTGTGAATGTATGGATGAATTAGATTATCTAGAACAGGGTTACACAGTGGAGGGATTGGAAACGCCTGCTTTTCTATTCGGGTTTGAACTCTAGTTTTAATGGGTTGTCTTTTTTTTATTGGAACATCACCAAAAGGTCAATCACACTTGGCATTACCTCCCCCGGGAATAAAGAAAATAGAAGAATATGAAACGAATGTGAAATCAATTAGTCAAGCTTCAATTAGGTGTCAGGGACGGATCGGGGGATGGGGGTTGTTCAATTTGTTATTTGCTATTTTTGTAATTTCGCCTTTACGTAATCATCTCAGACCAAAACAAAAACTAGATATGCCACTGTGTGTGTAGTTGTCACCTTGGAAAGTTGTATTTTCCGCAATTTTATTTACTGTTGATTATTTATCGGTGGGGGGGGGGGGGGGCTATGACACTTTATTGAGCTGGGTGCAGCCATACATGTCCACAGGTTTCGCAGCTTTGATGATGATTCTATTTTATCTGATTTGCTGAACGCATCGTTATGCATAATGCCTTATAGCCAAGCCAAAACGCGGACAAAGTATGTCACCAAACTAGTCAACAGCTTCTAGGTTGCTGTCTAACAATTCTTATGCTTACGTATGCCGCCTCGCTAGTGCAAACTCGCTAAAAGTGCAGCTGAAGGAGACCTTCGGGGCACAGTAACAAAAGTGCATATACGACACTCAGATGCCCTCCGCACATCTATGTTTACTCGATTTCATAATTTCATGAAAGTGTCCAAAACGTATAGGATTACGAGCTGCAGTGTAATGCTCGTCAGCTCGCCTCGTTCCAAAATTGACGTTATGCAATACACCCCCAATTGAGGTTTTTGCCTCCGGGGGCCGGGGAAGCAACAGAAGATTAGAGTTGCTAGTGCATATGTACTCTACATTTGAGGCTTCCGTATCATGTGTTTTTCATAAATCTGCGACGGGTGCTTTACAGCCACGCATAGCACAGATTTGTTCTATTTTCTAAATTGTATCTTACGCTGCGAGATACTCGTTGATATTAAATGCCATGCCGGGCGTTAATTTATATATTGCATTTGCATGCAAAGCACTGTCCGAATGGACCTGACGGACATCAATGTCCCGTCTGTGTGCATGACAGTTCACTAGATATGGTTGACTCAGCCTTGCCGTGTGTATTTTCGCTCGACGTAAATTAACCCGATGCTCAATTTCAGCTGCTGATAATATTGAATGCTATCAGCACAGAGCGAGCCGACTAGCAGCAACAAATTCTGAAGGCCTCTTATGATTGATGAATGCACTACAGTAAAATCATACAGAAACTATGCTCGCATATATCTATTTATTATTATTATTTTTTCTTGCGGCAATTTGATAATGCCGAAGAGTTATAATAAAAGCATTCATTTTCTTATTTTGCTCATTATCATATTATCACGCAGAAAAATATTAATAAATTCGGAAGCCAGGGTACCTTTTGTTTATCTATCCAAGATATGAGACCGTTCAAGCTGCAGTGTGTTTCATTATTTTAATATATTGCATCTCCGACAAGTGAATCATGATGCCGGGGAAAAAGTCAAGAATGTTGATCATTTTGTTGGGCTTATCTTTGATTCTGTCAGAAAATTGCCTCTTTCATGCGCCGGTTGGCTTATGGGAAGACTCAGGACAATTGAGCCGGTAATAGCTACAAATCGTTCTCAGGAATTACATTTATCACGTATTGTACATGCACTCACCACTTGCGCTGGACTCTGTGCTGCAATTTCTTGGGAAATTATTAACTTGTGGCTTTTAAGCGCGACCGTTCGTGAGTCCTTGCCGTAATGGAGCCTCACCATTACCCAAGGCATCAAAGGCAGCCTTCTATATGGCAAAGATTTCCCACCAGTCGATCCCCGATCAAGATCGCAGGTGAACGACTCTCGACTTCTGCTTCGTCTCGGGGCCGCAAACCATTCATGACCGAATCGATAACCACAGAAAAGGGGCCGTGTCGGCCAGCGGAAATAAACACAACATAAACATGTAACTCGACCATCATAAATGGGAAAAGTATAGCATGTCCTGTAGAACGACTGAAGCTTTTCGATAATACGCTTTGTCACCCTCAAAAATCGCGTTTCATTAAGAGTTAAGTGCTGAATTCATTAATATATTGTCAGCAACAGTATGAAACCAAATTCCTGAATGGGTCTTTGCCTATTTCAAGGATATTAAATACTTTAAAGATACATTGATACTTTGCCGCGCAGATGGCCCGGATCTTTATTTGCATATCTTTACTATAATATTAGTAGTTTGTGTGTTCTGCCAGTTGAAATATATTTATGTCGTTACAGACAATATATTATGTTAATTGGGCAGTGTCAAAAACACATTCATTTTTAATTGTCCATTTTAGTTTTGCCTTTATAAACCTATAAGAGCACAGCGTAGCTACTTTAAAGTAAAAATAAAATCTTGACTGAAAATCGATTACCTGCAATATAGCCCCCAATTTGGCCACAAATAAGACATGCTGAAAAGCCATGAGTACCTTTTCAACAGAAATATATTTATGAAAAACTGCAGTCAACGACAGTAAAAAAATAGCTTAATGCATAACATGAAATCCCTTGTTGAATTAGTGTACTTTGATTAATTCAAAGTCCTTTTGTTCACAGCGATAACGCAATATGTCAGAAACGTCAGAAATAGAAATATACAGAACGCCGTCAAAAACAACATAATGCAAACACAAGTAAAGTGAATTATTACATGATGCATTTTATTCTATATGTAATTACGTCAGTTATTTCGCTATCACTTATTAAACTTTGAATGTACTTTCCATTATCTATTAACATAAAAACAAAATGCCCCAAATGGACAAAACGCTGACGCCTAAACCGCCGAGCAGGCCTACTGCCGTAAATGATTCATTATTCAAGGTGAAAATAATAAGCCAAATTCTCGATCAAAAGTCGACTTATCACTTATCAGATACCAACGCACGTTATTCGAGGGGTGTACTTGGCCGTAAGTTAATACTTAGTCCCTGTTTTACAACAATTTTCAGTAATTAAAAAAAAAAACCGCCGTTTTTCCCTTTAGGGTACCAAGCCCTTTGCTTCCAGTAACGGTAAATGTATGAATGAGAATCAACGGCTCGTGATCTGGCGGCGCCAATAGCAGCGTTGTTACAGAGTCGAGGGTTCTCTTGATTCTTCCGTTCCCATTGATGGCAGTATGAAATAGACTTGTTGAATATTTCCTCGAACGCGTTGGCGCCAAGGGTCATAGATCAACTCGGTTGAACGCTTTCATTACAAGAAAACTGCTGTAAAGAGAGCTTTTGTTATTTACAACTACAGACTACTTGTTGCTTGAACTGAAAGTGTATTGATGCCTTAACAAATCTGCAGTTAGACAATAAAAGCAGGCGACCTGCTTTTAATGTCGATTTGCCAGGTGACCCATACAAAATTCCCCAAACATCTGGAAAATATGTAAGGAAAGCGTTACAAGGGCGCATAGTTTCGTTTCGAAATTCAATATGTAAGGATTAAGATTTGCGAATGGAATTTTCCACATCACCATAGGGAGGATTTGGAAAAGAACTACAGATTGCTCAAACACGTTCATTTTTAACTTTAATTTTTTTAATCTAAGATGTAGGATCACAATGAGGCTACATTTAAGTAAAAATAAAACAACATCTTGGCTGGAAATCAATTACCTGCAACACCGCCCCCAATTTGGCCCGAAATACGACATAGATGCGAAAACGTGTGTAACGTTTCAACAGAATGCGAAAGATGAAAATCAATGAAGGAGTATTAATCCAAACACTAATTACAATATGCATTTGATCAGAAAGTCGACACAAAACTGGCAAAAGTCACGCAAAACGTGCTAAGCTGAAAGAAAACGTGATAAGCTAAATAAATGGTTGGACAAATCAAACCAAACAAAAATAAAAACAAATCTTAAAACTGCATATACAATTGAAGTCACCAAATTCTGCG
>JAULKO010061989.1:0-10537 GCA_032356045.1 Mediaster aequalis | reverse complement strand
TGGTCGCACGAATTGGCGGCGGCAGTACTATGTGGCGTATTTCCGGGTAGTTTAATGCAGGGTCTAAATTGCGCCACTTAAGTCAAAAGAGTCTCTTTATCGACAAATTTTGGAAAATCTTTGAAAAAAATTGGTGAGCCCCCCCCCCAAAGTCCAATCCTGGGTGCGCCACTGTCAGTGGACATGGTGCAAGTCCACACAACGTCTCCCAAGGAGGTTTGTGTGGACATCTATTGTTCCCGAGTCCACATAGGGAACGCAAGACTAGTAAACATTCATCACCACACAGTCAATAACACCATCTTACACTTTCTTGGGTACGGACATTTTTTTTACTCGTTTTGAGTAACTCATGCTCAGTGATTCATGACCTGATCTGGTTTAACGACCTGTCATTTCAAAGAGAAACTCTTACGCTACATACTTATTCTAATTTGGTGATATCAGTTTGATTGTGATGTGATGTTAGCCGTGCTGCCTACAGCAAATATGTCACTTCAGAATTGTTTTCACCATTAAGTTTATTGTGTGTATTTTTAAAGGTCGCGCATCCAACCGCCAGAGAAGTGATTTTCTGGATGAATTCCGGACAATGTCTTGTATCGGCCACCATCCAAATATCGTCTCGTTGATTGGCGCCTGTCAGCATCACGGTAAATTCATCTTGTAAATATGTGTAGTGCAGAATTGTAATTATCATTATTCGACAAAAAACAATATAAAACGGGAGGACTATCATAGCTACAACAATAACCAGTAAGGTCCAGGCTAAGTTAAAGACAGCTTGCAGATCAGGTAGCCCCCATGGCCAAGCTCGCTTGCCAACTCCCCATATGCCCCTTTTAGTACATGAAAACACCCATACAAGTATCACGAATGGATAATTTCAGAAATTCAGGCCCTCTATAACTGATTAGACGCTTACAATAGTTGTTTAGCCCACCCCAACATCCCCTCCGAAAATCCATCTAGAACTACAATTCTCTTTATTAACACTAGTGTTACAGCGGAGCTACTTTAAACTAATTTGATATGTATCCCAATAACCGTATCCATGCATGTTTCAAAACCTCGATTCTGTCAATAGATGTCCTGTACGTTGCCTTGGAGTATCTTCCCCATGGTGACCTGCGCAGCTACCTGCGGACGGCTCGCTCACAGTCAGACTCAGATGAGGATGCCTTGTCTTCGGGTCAGCTGGTCAAGTTTGCTCTGGATGTTGCCAAGGGAATGGAACATCTTGCAAGAGCAGGGGCAAGTTGCAACCAGAAACTTGCAATTTCAACTGGCCCTATCCGACACGCGAACTGGAATAACCCCTTGTGATTGTTTGTTAATCCATATAGGTGATTCACCGAGATTTGGCTGCGAGGAATATCCTGCTCGGAGAAGGATTGATCGCTAAAGTGTCTGATTTTGGACTGTCCCGAGAGGATAATATCTACGTCCAGACTTCACAGGTAATTTGTTTTCTTTAAGGAACACTATTTTCGATTTTGTCAACAGTTTTAATTGGTCATCGTTGTTTTAACCACGCGCGTGTAATTTTTGCAACACTGTGAAACTAGTATCAGTCTGATGTTCACACGTCAAACCATTGCATAGAGTGATGGACGGAGATTCCGGGAGGAATGGGAGGATTTATCCCCCCACTTTTTGACCGGGATATGGCCCATATAATCACCCCCCAAGATTTGCCTTTACCATGGGGGAAAAGGGCGTTTTTTTTTTTGTGGGGGGGGGGGGGGTGCCCTTTGGGGTTGGGGGTTTTTGGGGACAATTCTTCATCCCCCCCCCCCCCCCCCCACACACAACACTTTTCGACACAAATCTCCGCCACTGCCTAGAGTACATAGCATATTAAACTGTACGTTTAAATCATGTTTTTGTTTATATTTTATTTCCAATCTTGTTTATCATCGATAACCTGATTATTGCGTATGTAGCAAGTACAGGTCCGCCTCAGGTCCAAGCTTTAGGATTAGAAAAAAACAACCAGTAGAATTTCAGGGAAACCCCAGAGAATAGCAATTCGGGGAAGTTACTTTAAACCCAATCAAAATAGTACCCCTGGTTGAAATCGAACTGGGGGGACCTGAGGGCTGAAACGCCCTGTAAGAATACTGCGCCGCGCCAATCTGATCGCTTGTAGCTCACTATAAGCTGACTTAATGTCAATATCGTATTAAGAAATGTGTCTTTATTGTTTTTCTTTGTTTTTGTTTTATAGAGACGTGTACCTATCCGTTGGTTGGCCATTGAGTCTATGAGATTCCGGAAATACACAACCCAAAGTGATGTGTAAGTATACGACCGGTGATTGATGTATTTTATTGATTGTACTGAAGTGCGGAATGTTACAGTGTACTAAACAGCGCTACATTTAGTGTGATTTGTTTTGGGCCCAGAAAACAACAGAACGGTTGCCATTTACATTCTCAACGTTTCTTTCCACCAGCTGGTCATTTGGGATTCTGTTGTGGGAAATAGCATCAATTGGTAAGAGTAATCCCCTCACTTTTTTCAAGTTTTTTGAAGTAACATGTATTATTGTACTGTTTTCAGTTTTGACTTGGCAATGGTCCTATACTCTTATGTAAATACCAAAACATAATCTGATTATAATGTCCTACTGTACCAGCCTAGATGGACATCTCTAGAAGTCCGACGGAAGTCCATTTAAACAAGTGATGGCATACAAAATAATTAATAACCCGACTGATGTCACTAGCTTTGCATATTAAGCCCTGTCAATAGAATCACTAAAAAATTACCACGCCTTAAAAGTGCAGGTTCCCTTTTTCAAAACTGGCTACTTCAAGAACTCCTTTGTTCGCACTGCAAATGACTGGAATGCCTTACCAGGGCACATTTCTCGTAGTGCTCTCATAAATATTTCTAAATCTTCCCTTCAGGAATATTTTAACATAGCCTTTCTCGATTGTATACTCCATGATTATTTCTGATATTAATTTGAAAATGTGCATAATTTCTGCTCCTTTTTTTCTTATTCAATTACATTGTTTTTAATATTTTGATTTTTCAGCCGCTTTGTTATACATTCCATCGATATCTATATTATTTTAATATATAACATTTATTTCGTTTGCGTTTCAATGTTTATCGGTTTCGTTTTTTGCCTATTGGTTTTTTGCCTATTGGTATATGCCTATTGGTATTATCTGTGACTTTTTACGGGGTAGTGGATTTTGATAGGCTTTGAATGACCTTCCCATGACCCTCGACATTGTGTCAAAATGAATAAACTATAAGTTACGTTAAATCATTATCGACCCATAATGTTAGTTGCCAATTGTTCTGATCTAGAAAAACTATGACATACTTGCAAATTTAATTATTCGTTTATCTTTTAGCTCCCATTATGTATAATAATCATTTCGATTTGAGGATTTGATTCAAAGATAAGAAAACCGCTTCGTGTTGAAATTCGCATTCGCATACAATTAAAAAATGTTCATGAAGCCCTACGATATAAAACAAAAATTGGTAAACGTTACGGATTTTGAAAAATCCATAACCGTACGGTGCATCTTTGGTATTTTTTTGATATGGAAAATCATGTCCAAGCTCACCAACTTGACAAAAATGCAGCTTTCCCAAGCAAACTCCGGGTGTAAATGGATTATTTCGCTGATTGAACATACTTTTATTTCATCCTAGGTGGAACTCCTTACCCATCCACCAAGAGTGAGTCGCTGGCGTCGAAGCTGAAGAGAGGATACCGCATGCCCAAACCAAGCAACTGTGATGACAAAAGGTAAGACGAGCTAAAACTGTGTTTTTTTCAGAAAAACGTAGTGTGATTGTCGCGCGGAAATCATTTGGTGATCTCAAACACTGGCCAAATTATTATTCTTCTTCTTATTATTATAATTATTATTTATTCGGCCTTGGCAATATCATACAAACAAAACAGGATAAGACATAACACTATATGTGATAGTAATCCATGTCTATGCGATAGTATGAGGCTTCATCATCATGTTGATCATGTATAAACGTCGACATTTTATATTCCAACCTATAGGTATGACTCGATACATAATTGCAGAATGGCGTAACTTCGCCTGCACGGTTTATATCTTTTTCCTCGTATGTCCCATCCATGGTGCTTCTAGTTATGCTCTGATGCGTGAGTGCTGGGACGAGGATCCGAACAACAGGCCAACCTTCTCTGACCTGGTTTTATCTTGTTGCTTCTAGTTATGCTCTGATGCGTGAGTGCTGGGACGAGGATCCGAACAACAGGCCGACCTTCGCTGACCTGGTTTCTATCCTGAGTGACATGGCTGACAGCCAAGTTAGACACGTAAGTTCAACTGCAAAGCCTATCGAACCTTTTCCAAACATGTTCTGTGCATTGCGCAAATAAAATATATTGTGGGATTTCTCACCTCTCATTCCTTCCCTTGATCCCGGGTGTACTGAGACTACTCGTCATTCATTATGGTATGCATATTCATGTAACCTCTGACCCCTCCGTATGCAAGGGTTATAGTACATTGTATGTAGTAGTGCAGAGTCATGTGAGTAGTGAGTGTTGGAACATGACAGCACATACAAAGAAGTGCATGTATCTCCTTTATTTGTGCATTACATTATCACACCGGGCGCCGGTAATCGCTACCGGGCAAAATTGGGCTAGACATCATTATAACTTAATTAGGTTATCGGGCTGATCCCCGATCACCTATTGCTTCTGTACGACTCCATCTTTGTTTCCCATGTTTTCCTTTTCGCAGCTTGTCTTCCAAATGGCACAAGGTATCAAATTTGGTATGAACATCAACCCTGATCTCAAGATGTGCATACAAGTGTGAGGTCATGATGACGACATCCTGTATTGAATTACGAGCCATTTTATTTCAAAAAAAATTACCAAATTCTTTCAATTGTATCTCATGAACTAAAACAGCTATGATAATGTGGAATATGATAGATCAGGGCTTTGGCATCATTGAGCAAAGTCGTGTGACCTTTACTTCTAGTGTTACCGGAAGGTCAAAGTTAGGTAAATTTGAAATGCAAAGAGAAACATCAAATCAAATCTAATCCAATTTCTTTAAAACAGTTCATGGAATAAATATGAAACCTAATACGAGCATAAACTTTGATGCTGAGAGGTGCATATATTTGTGACGTCACTATGACGTCATCAGATATCAAATTACTAACGATTTAGGGTCACAATGTAAAGGTATGTTTTCAACTATAACTTTTGAACTGAATGAGATAGCATGTTCATATTTGGTGATCTGGTAGACCTAACCTTAGGCAACATTTATGATTCCTGGACACAAAGTCGCTTGACCTTTACTTCCGGAGTTACCGGAAGTGCAACAATAAATGTATACAACTCGAAAACGAAAATATTTTACTACAACCAACGAAATTAATCAAATGTTAAGAATGATATGCCAAACACAACATAAAACTTGGTGGCGTCATCACATGACAAAGCGCCCTCTAGCGGCACATCAAAGAAAGCTAATTTTGTAGAATTTGAAATCATGTGCCATATTTTTACCACAGTTGACCACAAACACTCGTTAAGCAATAACAAATTATTTTGTGAAGTTTAAAAGGATGACGCCATCAAACCTGAAGTTATTGGAGGGAGAATTCGATGATGATCAGTTTTCCCAGTTCATTTAACCCCGTCATTCAATACATAGTAGAGGTGTTATTTTTTTGAACAAATAATGGTTCCAAAGTTAAGTGAATTTCAATTGGAAGCAACAATCTCATGTTTTGTTTTCAATGTCATTGGACTGAACAAGTATAGTGAAGAAATGTCGCGCCCGATCACAACGAGTTTAAAACAAGAAACACGAAACCTCTAGTTGTTATTATTATTATAACTGTTGGAAGCAAATGAAAATCCTAAAATGCTTCAAACTGCAAACCGAAGGGAATGAAATGAAACAATAAGAGTTGCACGTGATCTTTCTGGGGAAAAAAGTAGAAATATACAGTGTGCATAATCCATGCAGTTAGGCCCATTTTTGCAAAACCTAGTAAAATATGCATATTATACCTGGAAGGCTTCCCTTTCTGTATCCAATTATATTTGTATCGTTTTGTTGCCTCACTTATTGCATATGTGTTCATGTAATAATCAAAGTCAAATTTGGAATTTAACTATGGCCCATGACATAAACATCAGTTGGATTTTCTCACCTCACAGACCTATATGTCGGTGGGCCGATACAAGTATGTGAATTTGAGCGCTATTCGCCCGGAGATTGATGACAACTGATGAAGCAACATGCACCGTTAAGTCGACATTAATATAACTTCACTTGAATTAATTTTAAGGCCGGTCAGAGAAAAAAAAGGCTATAACAATCGAATTCCTTTCATTCTATAAGTGGCCAGTGGGTGCGCGTTTTCTTATTTTAATGGCTGGTTCTAAGGTTCTACGAATCATTTTTTTTCATATCGCTTGGTAGCGTAGGTATATGTGGTTTTATAGCAAAAGGATTTTTTTTAAATATTGCAGGCAATGTACATTATATTTGAGGTAAAATTTAATCGTAAATAGTATTGCTTGCCACAATGTTTATGTCTCATCAGTTTTGTATAAAATATACTATACGACTTTACAACATGGGCTAAGGACAGTGGCGGCCGTCTCCAGATGGATGACGGGATATTTTGAGGTGGGTTGGGTCGGAAATCCCCCTCCCTCCCAACCGACAATGTATGTATTACTAGTTGACTCTGACATTAAGCAACGCCACAATAACTGCATACGATTACATGAAGTGGGGAGCGGTAAACAAGGCCCTTGTGTTTTATGTTATTCTCTCCTTAATTTATTGCACTTATAGATGTTTAATTAATCATGAAAGATCAAAAGCATTAAGTCGATAATTCAATGGAAAACAAGCAGGTTTTCCCAGTTTGTGTGCTTTGCCAAGATCAAAGGGTAGATCATATAATCACGCATGCTTTCAATTTTAAATAAATCCAGGGCAAATATGTTATGCTTGAGTTAAATATTAATAAATGTAATGAATTCCATTGTGACGGTGGTCAAACACGGACGTGCTGAATGGTATGCTATATGGATCGACTCGGGCTTAACTATTTCACGGAATAGTGAGGTTTATTCCCGAATTGACGGATTTAGCATTTAGATTGAATATTCAGCATTTTTGTAATTGGTAACTTGTAAATCGGTAACTTGGCTGGCATTAAAGTTTGGAACTTCTGTTTTCTGTTCTTTGCTAGCAAAATGTTCGTTGTTCATGGAACTAAAAAGAAGTTCGAATGTTTTGAGTTGTGAATTTTAAATCATGTTTTGAAGAAGTTTCAAAAAAGTATGTAAACGAATTTCTGAGGTCCTTGTAGATTTCTGGAGACATTTTTTTGGGCTCTTGGCATTGTTTGGTAAATATTCTTTCTTGTTAATTCAAGTGCATAATTTAAGTGTGCATAGAGAAATGTGTTCGTCAAAAGTTTAAAACCACTCACTGTGTGAAATATTGCGAATGCAATTCTCCTTAAGTGGTTCAACTGCGGTGACTGTAAGCAGTTTGGATATGGACCAATATTTGCACCGTTAATCAGAGATTGCAAGGAACTTTGTGCAGATGGACTATAAGTGACTACTGTTGAATTCCGTAGAGTTGTCCGAATTGTAGAAGCTCAGATAGTGGGTAATGATTTGGAAATCTATTCACTCTTTGGACTAGCTGAAGGGTTTACTGAAAATTATCCATGTCGGGGATTAAAAATGCACCGGAATGAAATTGACCTTGAAATTGGAATGGAATTGACCTTGCAAAAAACAACTTGCAGAACAGAGTAACTGGAGTAAAGGTCACATGTGCACTGAATGAGCTTCTTTATTTTCAGGTTGTGAATAATGCAGCATTTGATATAATACATGACCTGCTTGTTCAAAGGAATTTGTCCCTTGGAAATGAAGCTAGTTGTGATCAGTGAGGGATATTTTAGTCTCAACACTCTGAATTCACGAATAGTGAGTTCCAATTACGGCAGTCATTAATCCAAGAACAGGCTTGTAACACTCAGTGAGGGTGCCGTCAACAACCCAGATTCTTCAGCTGCACAAAATGCTGCTCAAATGTGGTGTCTGATTCGCAATCTACCCCTTTCATTGGAGTGTTCGTGCCAGAAGGTCAACAAAGAAAAATTGATGTACTTGAAACATTTGATCAGGGATCACCATTCGCACAATTTTTCCGTTATTTGACGATCTAAAGCCGAAATATCACTTTATGATGCATTATCCTCATGCAATTGGACAGGTAGGTCCTCCTCTGCATCTATTGGTCATGCGGTTCGAAGCTAAGCACACATTTTCAAGGAGGTTGTCCCATATAATCTGTAACATCCAGAATGTTGCCAAAACCTTCGCCTGTAGACACCAGATACAATTGTGCTACAACATATTGTCAAAAAAACACCTAGAAACAGGTTGAAATAGGTTCAGGTTCAGTGGTACTGCTTGACTCGTAGTTTGGTGAAGTAATTTCTGAAGCACTTTGCTAATTGATGTAGATTGCATGGAATAGAGTAAAGACGGAACCAAATGTTGCTTGTGGATTAAATATGAATATGACAACCAACCAGTGTTTGGAAAGGTAACAAATATTGTTGTCAGGGAGATGAACGTGTTCTTTGTAGTGGACACGTGACATACTATTTTTGGTATAATCGGCACTTTCACCCGTGTGAGATGGAGCCCAGAATGACGTAGGAGACGAGGGTAGTAGGCATAGACTCTGACGGACTGTCACCTTTTGCAAGCTGTCAATTTAGATCAGCAAAATCCACTGCACTCCATCAGTGTGAAAAGCCGAATTCAGGGAAGGATCCATGCACATTTGGAAATTGCTTGCACCCTTGTCATGATGGTGCTACTGCCTATCAAAGGTACTTTCTATTCTGTGCACCAACAAATTAATAATTTGAGGACAAATAATGAGCTCTGCCAAGTTTGTATAAGCCTGTGACAGAGTGGCTGAAATTCTTATACCCGCGAAAAAAAATTGACGTTTGCATTTAACTGTCGTTTTCATAAATACTTTTCTATTGTTGAGTTACTCGTGGTTTTGCATGCATGTCTTATTTGGGGCCAAATTTGAGGCCACATTGCAGGTTATCGATTTTCAGCCAAGACTTTTAATTTATACGGAAAGGTAGCCACATTTTGATCTTATATCTTTAAAAAGGCAAAAATGAAAATCGACAGTTAGATATGAACGTGTTGGATATACATTGTTCGTATGTAATGCTTTTTCGGGTGACAAATTCTTCATTTTCTAGCCCAAATTTCTCAGTTTGGGAAGTTTTTACAGTTATTTGATATATATAAAAACGCAACATGCCGTCTGTATTTCAATATTTTTGAAGACTTGTGTTAGTAGAAATAGCCATTATTTTGCCCGACTGCCCATGATTTTCCGTACAAAACTATATACGCGGACCAGAGACAGCCGTACACATCGATCACGACACGGTACATGCTGTAACATGACGCTAAAGCACTTTCACCAGTCTTAAAATGTTAATTCTACTCCTTTGTATCCATAATTCTACGGTATACGTATTCTCGCACGAATTACGTGGTTTTATTTCGGAGTTTGAATGCATAAAATGAAAGCAAATTGAGACGTTTCTAAGCAATATTCATAGCAATCGAAACGAAGAATCCTTACTTTCTACCAAAATGCAAATGTTTTTATGGAAATGTTCATACTCTCTTTCTGTCAATTCCAATTGTATCCAACCTCAAACAACGTTCAGTTGTCAGATTTTAGCAATTAAAGATGGCCATTAACTCTACACCTCGTGTTTACATCAAAATACTACCGTTCGCGAAAGTTCATTTTCGGAATTGTTTCCAAAGAATTGTTGATATCTTTTGGAATAAAACTACCGTAAAAACGTCAATTGTTGACCCTGTATATGAATTATTCATTAAAAAAATTATTTATTTAAATACAAAGGAATTATTAGAGAGAGCAGAAAATGCACACATTGCTACTCGTGCTCATTAGTAATTTTCCAATATTATTTAATGAAGCGCATGCGCAGTTACCAAATCGAACACTCGTTCATACGTGATCTACATATATTTTGAGGAAAAATGCAAGACCAAAACGAATCATTATTCCTGCGGAGATTTTTGGGAGGAGGGGTCAGATTATTTGTTATGAACGAAAACTGGCGGGGGGTTTAGTGGATTGACAGGGTCAGGGTTTGGGGTTGTTGATTTTGTAGATGTTTTGCAGTGTTTGCTGATATGACCATTTTCGCCACAGTTAAAGCACTTGACAGAATCGTTGGAAATAAAAACTATATAATTTGCCCCTAAGTGGTTTATATTCATGTGGTCGGGGATAGTGACATTGACATCAACTACGGCGTGAACTTGTCGTCTGAATGACATGACATGAGAGAGATCTTTGGCTTTTATCCCAAGGGGAATGGGTCGGATTGGAGATACAAGTTTGCAGAAGCTGGATAGGTTATGGGCTAG
>JAULKO010061773.1:0-10551 GCA_032356045.1 Mediaster aequalis | reverse complement strand
GGTGTTGGGGGGGCCAAGGCCCCCCTAGCCCCCCCCCCCCCGTAGAACCGCGCATGGTCTGCACGCCTGCAAGACGTCAGGGCATACAGTTTCTAGACCCTCACATTTGTTCAAAAAGTCAAGAAGGGTAACAACGGCTTTCGAAATGTAAAACGATTTTTCTATTAAAGGCAGACAAGAAATTGTGGAAGCTAAAATTATTTGTTCAAGTAACCAATTCTTGAGAATCTTATAATCCCCAAACAAACCAAAACCTTCAAAACAAAATTAAAGGACTCTTGAATAGTTTGTTCACTTTTAAATGAATGAATAACGAAAAGAAAGCAAAGAGTGCGGGACAAGCAATACTTCACGGGGGCTAGAAATACAGCACTCAGGACAGGTTCAACCGTGCTTGATACAGCTACAATAGAACAACATGCCATATAACACAAAAAGTGTATAAATATAGTGGGGTATTGGGTGTTCCTAAAACAACGTTTTCCTAAAAAAAATTAAAATTCGGGTTATGTTGTACAAAGATTACGTTTCCCCCTTTAAAAAAGCCAGTCTTGTAATAGATGTATTCGATATCTCGATATCTCGATATTCGATATCTCGACAGGGCGAATTTACCTCGTATAGCATTTGACCTGTATTCAGTGTAACCAGGGTGTAACGCACCACTGGACCTTCTTGGCCCAATTCGTGGATTCCGCCTACTACGCTGGATTCTGCGCTTACAGCCTGCAACTCTGTGCTAACCTCGTAAGCACATAATCCAAGCTTAGTTACGGGATGTACCCATGTGCACAAGCCAAAACTCATTGCTAACCCGTGAAACACGCTAACCGTTATAGCGCAGAATTTTCTGCTGTAGGAAGTTATTGGCGATTCCTCGCTTACGGTAATAAGAAGAGCCGTGAATTTGGGCCCTTGTCTGAGCCAAACTGCGCGTGCGCACTTATCGACACGCTTATTGTGACACGATTTGACAGATTTGCTCATGGGAGCAAGTTCGAGCGCTAACCATGGTCCGACCACTAGTCAATCTCTCCTTACCAACGCACATGCGCAATTACAGTCCCGCTCGAACGACCTTTGTCGAACTATGGTTCAAGATGGCGATTATTTTCATGTGTCAATGGTTCCCTCCGTACTTACGAAACGATGGTATTGTGAACCAGCGATGCAACCGTGCCCCGGGGTCCGGTTCCAAATAGTCGACGAGCGTAGTCCAACCAGCCTGCGTTCGAGTGCAGTTTAGTCAAACCATAGAGCAAGGACTATGGTTAACTGTAGTTCGCGCTCGAACTTGCTCCTAGCTCAACTTGAGTAGTGGCCTCTAACATTATTCCAATAGGCTTACCATATTTCAGTTATTTGTTTCAGAAACAATCTCAACTGAGCTGCAGGCTGAAGTGAAGGTTTGTCGTATGGATCGGTAATAAACACCCCAAACCATGCGAATGTTATTTTCGTCAACGCGACAACAATCGCCAGGGCATACAACATGAATTTGGTTGCCACTGGCAACAGCGACATGCACATTCTCAAATCTCACTCTATTGGCGTCACACTATGGATTTTTGTGTGCTTGGTAATCTTAGTAAGTTAACGACCCCAACTGCATTTGATTAAACTAGGGCGAGCGAGGCGGAGACAGCATCTCCCGTTGTGTGTCACACGATCCCCGCGCGCTTGAAGAGTTTGCCAGAGTGCCAATAATGCCGGGACCGCCCGAGCGTTTCGCTCCATTTAAGCCGAACGAAGTAGACTCAGCCAACACGGTTTTCACGCCCGGCAAACAGGGGAAGTTGGCTAAGTGATCTGTCTCTAATTGCAGTCCCAACGTCTGCCCGCTGTCTATTTGTCGTTCTGTCAATCGAAAACTTCCGACGTTACAGACCGCATAAATATGGAACTTGCGCGATGTGCTAGAAGCCAACCAGTTAATAACACGGGCTAAATTTGAGAGAATGTCCATACACTATTGAAATTTTCCCCCAATTCACTTTAAAAAAGAATCATTTATAATTTGATTTCCAAATTTGCTCATTTTGCTTGGATCTGTCGTTCCTTGTCTAGAGAGTTATCCTCCTCTACTTCATTTACACGTTTGGTGCAGTCTCTCCCAGAAGAAAAACATTCCCATTTCAGTTTTCACATAATTGTCTTTGGAATGCGTGCCAACACACAGAAAAATGTCTTTTGTGCTACTCAAGCATTCCTTTAGCCTGCAGTGCTGCTAGTTGCCGGCCTCCAAGTTGTCTGGTATGAAAAGGCCTTTAAGGCCGTTTCCGATCCTTGGCCAGCTGAATGGTTTAAGGCTGGTTTATAGTCGGTCGTCGATGGTCGCCGCGACAGAAAATTTACGCGCGATCCTCTCACGCATATAGATATAGAACGTAAAGTTATTGTTTAAAAGTTCTATAGGCCTATGTGCGTGAGAAGATCGCACGTCAATTTTATGTCGCGGCGACCATCGCCGACCGACTCTAAACCAGCCTACCATCGTACACAGCTGACGGGGTCCATGAAACGCGTATTCTTGCGTCACTGAGGGACTGTTTGTTTCGCACTACTGATCCTTTTCAGGACCACGTGACCCTGCGCATGTACGTTTGTGACGGGCGACGCGCATGCGCAATTTGTCTACCGAATTCGCGCGCGTAATTTGATGATTGTTCGAAACGCGTGTAGTTCCTGGTTACGTTTGTGACGTGGTTAATTTGCAAGTTTACCCCAAAGCACAGAATCAACAAAAACTACTTGACACACAAGGGTATGGGTAGAACAGTGCTTGTTACCGAACAGCGAACATCGATTGCGATACTTCTCGAGAAATCAAAGCGATTTACTCAGCGGTTATAATTTTCGAACTTCAAAAACCACCCCCAGAAACTTCGACTAAGAAGTCATTAACTATGTCCAACCCCCTTCCGGTAAGTGATATTATTTCTTTTGCTGCATAATGTCAAAATATATACATGCATCAGCATTTTTACACCGTCACCAAGACATACATAGTTTCAGAAGGCGCAATAGGTCTAAACCCATAATGCCATATTATTGTCCAAAAGACTAGAACGGCCGTGTCAGAATCTCCAAGAAACCATGTCAAACATCAAACCGGAATACTGATTTTATCAAGCAATGATAGACATTTCAAATTGGTAACAAGAAACGAAAAGCTTTTATATGTATTTCCCATCCACTGCTTACATAGTCCTTTGCAAAAATTTGTCCTACCTAGTAGGCCTAACCCTAACTTTTCTTTATCTTTAACTCAGACTTGCCTTTGATATTACTACTTGTACTACTTCAGGGTTGATAGGTTTTGGGTTATGCAAAGTCCTCCGTATACTTATTTCTATGTCAGGTTCATAATTGAATCCAATCTGCATTTGAAGGCACTGATATGCCACTCATACACTTTCTGGCACGCTATTCCTTGTGTTGATGACCAGTTTGCTATAAAAACAAATCATTCTACACCTTAATGATTTAACTACTCTCTGCCTGATCTTCATCATGTCTTTTCGGTGAAATTACTCCTGTCCTCAACCATAAACCTTTCTTTGTTGGTTTTTCTTTCTTATTAAAATCTTCATTTCCTTTCTTTCAGAAACCCGGCCCCCGCCAGCGCCTTAGTGGCTGGCTGAGGGAACACCTGTCCGTGGCTCCACGCGTGTCTCGAACCAAAGTCCAAGTAAGTATACGATCAAGCACAGTCTGATGTGTTGAATTTGAAAATGATGTGTGCGACTTCGATTGCACTATAAATATTGCAGAATGCCATGTCTGCTCCGTCGGTAATCACTCTTCAATGCTATGAATACAGACTTTTGACTGATGAGCAATTCAACCTGTTGCTCTTTCGAGAGCATTTATTGGCGCCGAGGGAACGAGTAATGGTCTTTGAAAAGAAACGATCGGGGGGGGGGGGAGTTTAACTAGGCTTGATTTAGTTCGAATTAAGTTTGGTTGGGTACGGCCGGGTCTGGCTGCTTTCCGTTCAGTTTAAACGTTATTTTCCCCCTATGCAATGCCAATTTGTTTTCAGAGAATAAAAAACAAACTAAAAGGAAAAGGATGCCCAACAAATAAGAAAGTATGTATGCCCACTTGCCTACAACACGTACCAAAAGGATGAGACCCCAAAATCGCCAAAAGAGTTGTTGTTGTTGTCGTTGTTGTCGTGCCCATACATTTCCTTCTTTAAGTCATTTTTTGTCTGACAATCACAGGTGCTTTCAAGCACCAATGGAGTCCCGTGGTTTGATCCATCCTCCCACGAAAGCCATCGGTCATTATGGCAACGCATCCGCGGGGTCAAAGGCAAGACCAAAGTTCAAGATACCGAGATAGTTCATACTGAGCTAAAAGGAGCACAAGTTGCGGTAAGTTAAAATGATGATCAAATTGCGGGGGGACGTGTGAAAAGGGTCAGAAATGCCCCTAAATTAATTTAATTCAGTTAATTTCGAGTCTTTGAACAAACTGGCACACAGTCCTTTTCCTCTTGCATTTGCTACTGAAACCAAGTTTAACATTCATGTGCTTATTAATTTGATGTATACATTAATTTTGTGCATTATTTTATATCAAACTGCACCTCCGAGGAAATAGCGACAACGATTTTTGAGTGCACGTTCTAACCCGTCCTGCTTTGCGTAAAGTAATTACGACAAGATAACTTAAACTTACCAAATAATGCAATGTGGCAAATCAAATGTACATTCACCCCTACATTTCTGTATATCCAGCAGGAAGCGAATGATACCCATCCACCAGCTTCTGAAAAATCTTCCAGTGCATCCTGGTCATTTTTACCAAGACGCTTCCGTGGCAGAAGCAAGCGTCGCACGGCTAAAGTTGCCCAGATGCCCACGACCAAGTGCAAATCTTCCCTGGGCTCCGACGATCGCACTCCAACATCTACTTCAAGACAGCGTGAGGACTTGCTCCTGCTTGACTTTGAGGATAATGTTCCATCTTGCTTGGATGAGAACAAGCTTCATTCAGGTCAGACAGCCACAAAGAACGGGCAACAAGTTCTTCTGAAAGAGAAACCTGTGACTGAGCTCCCCAGTCGTGGAGGAGCTGCAGGAGACGAAGTGGGAGCAACGTCACACACCATCGGCATCCGTGTGAAAACAGAGGCATGCAGTGCTGAAAGACACCAACAGTCGCCGGTTGCAGTGGGGAAGCTAGCTAGGCCCAACGGTGTGCCTCTGCGAGGACGGAGGCGAGATGGCACCGAGAGCTGCCGTGGACGTGGCAGAACCACCCCGGGATTTCTTCTCCACGAGGCGCAAACCTCACACAGAGTCAGACCAACTGCCAGATCAGCTAGGATGCAGAAGCTGGGCGAAAGGAATGCAGCAGGGCAGGGTTTGAGAAGTGATGCTTCTAAACCGAGGAATGTTGGGATCCAGAATGGCGAGGAGACCCAACTTTTCAAGTCAACGGAGTTGGACAACAACAGCAGTCCGACATGTCAAGAGAGTCAAGCAAACATCAAATCCGAATCTGAAGTGGCCAATAATTCCCCTGAAATGAAGCCACACCGGTTCGCAGAATACCCCATACGGAGTGACGGTCCAAGCCTATCAGCCAGGCCCACTACCCGCAGAGGGCGTGGGATGAGTGGACACGTAGATGTCAGTTGTGAATCTGACCAATTTGACGCCCCAAGAAACAGCATCTACAACGAACACGCCATTACTCCTTCAGGTGGTAGGGAAAACTACTTCAGAAATGCTGCGTATCACCAATACAAAGGGGAAGCATTCGTGGACGTGTGGAGAAATGATGAGGCACAAAATGACCTAGATGAATTTGAAATGTTAGAGAGGCAATGCAGGGAAAGATGTGATTACACCGAAGATCATGATGGCTCTGTGATTGCTGAAGAGGAGCAAGAGCTTGCAAACGACCAGTTCAAGGAGGTACAGAGAAACTCTACAACGCCAACCATCTCCGGTGATGATCAAGTCTCGGCAGAAGATCTCAAGAAGTTACAGGCCAAACAAAATGAACAATGGGAGCTTGCTGCTCTCGGGGAGTGGTCGCTGATCTGCCATGATGACGGCGAAGGCGAGGACAACACAGACTGCTACCTTCGCAAGGACGAATTTCAAAAGGCACAAACGATAAGAGAGAACTTGAGCGAGATTATCTCTTATTTTCAGGATGTCCATGTCATCCAAGATTTCCAGAAGATGCTTTGCCAACCAGGCAGTCCAAAGGACCAGATCGAGAGGGCACTTCGCCAGTATGCCCGCATCTGCCGAGGACCTGTCCCGCTCTCGGTATCAGGACAGACCAAAGCTGAGGCCGTGGCTTCTATCTCGGTACTTCTTTGCCGACAGACGAAGCGGTTCGTCAAAGAGCCGCCCTGTGACTTCAGCACATTCCACCAGGTATTTCTTGAGCTGGAGGTCTTGCGGAATAGGCAGGACAGGGTAGAGGTCTCCCTGAGTAGGGAAGTGAAACGTGAGGAGAGGAAGAAGAAAAGGTCACGCAGACGAAGAAGACGGGGGGTCAACCTCAAGTTGCCTCAGTGGGAACTGGACAAGAACCTAGTCGACATTTACAGGCGCAGCAAGATAAAGTCGATTGCACTGATTGAAGTGATGGCTACCATAGTGGAGCAACCCGAGGAGGGGCAGAAGAAGGATTTGTAACAAATAAAATTGTTGCCTATAGAAGGAAGAATGAATGACAAAACAGATTTGGAGCGTAATGACATTTTTCTGACATTGTTTGACATTTTTCTTTAGCACACAAACATTTTCCAGAACCAAAGACAACACATGCATTTAAAACATAATACATGCATATCGAGACACGCATAATGTAGCTTGACACTTGCGATGCCATCATGTGAAGTAAACTCGGAAAGAGTAATGTGGTTCTGAGGGCATTCACCAGGTGAAACTCCAGATTTGGCTGGAAACAGTCAAACATGCACCCAGCAGACCACAGCTGTGGTAAGCTGGGTGCAGGTTTGACCGGTTTACAGCCAAATCTGATTAGGTTGTTTTCACAGTGTAATAACTCGAGGTTTCGGGCAGTATGCTTTAACCGTCATCTGAAGAATGCCTTAACTCTAGGGGGGAATGGAGTCCTTGATTAGTGACGGGTACATGTAAAGTGCGAATATGCATCGTGGTGAAATGCATCCTTGATTTTGCGAAGTGTGAATCTCCCGGTTGGGATGCCCACTGGAGTGTGTCAGTGTGGATACAGAGGTCAGCCAGAGAGGACCTAGGGTATACGACGGTTTATCAGTGTGAGTGCGGTGGTGTAGTAGTTGTAGATATTGGAGATGCATTGGTCGGGAGTACAGGAAACCAAATATCACTGAGGTGGTAAACCGATCTCTTGTAGGACCGTGAATCTTGATGGCTTCTCTGATGTGCCTTAGGGTGTCAGGATGTGATGGGAACGACGAGTTCAGGGCCCTGCCTTTCGACTTGATCATCTCCTGTGTGTGAGTGCTTGACGATGGACCACTTGTCAAAATGCACACTACGTCCGTGCTCACGATGTTCATTGAGTCTAGTAAGAAGATTCCGGCTCGTTTTCCCCGATTTAGACATTGCCACATTTGCATGGGATTCAGTATAGGCTCCATGTTTGGAAGAAGAATCCTGCCTGTCCTTGTGCGTCGGTGCAAAGAGGCCTGAAACCTGTTGGTATAGCTGAGTGGAAGATCTTGCTTCCCGAGTTCCGGAAGCTGCGTTGAAGTCCGTGGGATGCTGGGCATCACGTAGGGCAGAGTGACCGAGTGGGTTGTTCGCGGAATCTTGGGTACAGGAGGCCCGTTGGTCATGTGGTTTGATCTCGCCGGGCGTGCATCCATTGCGTTGTATAGATCCAGACAACTAAAAGCGTTGTAGTTCTTGCTGGTGGCTGTCCGAGTCACATCTCGAAGGTTCACCGAACCGGGGTCCACTTGACTAAGATATCGGGAGGCAACAACGGGTCGCTGAGGGATCTCCGGTTTGTGAATCTTGGATTCAAGGCCAATGGTTCTGGGGCAGGTTTAATTAGAGGGTCTGAGGGCACATCCACCGTCGTCATGAACAGATAGAACTATGTTAAAGAGATATACTGTCCGCCCCTGCCCCAAGAAGCTTGTCACTGCCACCGCGAAACTCCTCTCTTTCCACCGCACTGATGCAGTGTTAGTCCAGCTGTACATAATATGCCTCAGATACTCCAGTTCGACCTGCCTCAGATTCTTTGGCCAACCTAAAACTCACAAATCATTGTGCGAACCATTGTTGACTCCCGAGATTCTCATACCATACAGGCTAAAACTTCGCTCAGATCATCCGCCTTCTGGTGGGCAACTCACCCACCACGCCTTCAACTCCACTCAATTTGTCAACATCACCAGGAACCTCACCATCCAAACCCCGACATCATGGTCATTTGTTTATGTTGTCTCTCTCTCTCTCTCTCTCTCTTTACCAGCGTCCCCACAGGCGAAGCCTGCCGCTTGGCTAAAGAGACGGTAAAACATGAGCCCAACCTGAGTGATGGCACCAACCTGTCACCTGGCCGCGTTTACTAACCGCGTATTTTCCCCAGTTGTTTTCACTGGCAGGGCAAATACTATGAGCAAAGACAACGAATGGGGCCTCCATGCATGCGATCTCCTAGCCTACATCTTCATGGAGAATTCAAGACTTCGTTACTTCTCATTTGCGATCTGTGCAGCCTACAATCACGAGCAAAACTGTTGAAACACTTCGCACACACAATTACACATCCCCCCTTTCCCCCAGTTCAGTGTTGAGCGCTTTGAATCTGGCCGCCGTTTTGCACCTGCCCAGGCCTCCAAACTTTTTCTTCCTTCACCCATCAACATTGTGCTGGGGGAACGGGGGTGTTTCAACACATTTTGCTCGTGATTGTAGCTTATAGTGACTATGCGTGGATGACACTTTCGTCCTGTGGCCTCACGGACCCGGCAAGCTCCAAGACTTCCTTCCCCCACCTCATCCAGCAGCACCCCGCATCGGCTTCACCGTGGAACAAAAACAGTCCGGCTCCATTCCGCTCGTGATCATCAAGATTTCAAGGAACGCAGATAACACCCTAGAACATTACTTTCTACAGGAAACCCAACCACATGGGTAGCCACCTTCACCAGCGATCCTCTCATCTGCACCGCATCAAACACCGCATCAAGTCCCCAGACAACCGGACCCTGGTTTGTCAAGCCTTCGAGATCTGTGACTTCGACAGCCTCCAGCCAGAATTACAACTCTTCAACGCAACGATACAAGCCCGGCCAGATCAAACCAGATAAACCGTGGGACTCCTGAAGGTCCCGCGAATATCCCCCCACGATTACTCTGCCCTACATAGGCCAAGCATCCCGCCATCTTCAATGCATCTTCCGAAATTTAGAGATCAATGTCTTCCACTCAGCTAACGACAAGTTCCAGGCTTCTCTGCATATACGCACACAGACAGACAGGATTCTTCTTCCAAACATGGAGTCCATACCGAATCCACTACGAATGTTGCAAAGTCTACATCAGGGAAACGACCTGGAACCTTCCTACTAGACTCAACGAACATCGTGAACATGGACGTAGTGGGCATTTTGACAAGTAGTCCATCGTCAAGCACTCGCACACACAGATCATCAGGTCAAATGGCAGGGAACTGAACTCCTCGTTCCTATCAGATCCTGGAACCCTTGGCGCATCAGAGACGCCAATGAGACTTGCAAACACAACACGGTCCCACAAGAGATCAATTACCACCTCAGTGATGTCTTGCTTCCTGTGCTCCCGACCAATGCATCTTCAATATCTACAGCCACTACACCACCGCACTCACACTGATAAATCATCGTATACCCTAGGTCCTCTCTGTCTGACCTCTGTATCCACACTGACACACTCCAGTGGGCATCACTACCGGGTGATTAACGCTTCACAAACTTAAGGATGCATTTCCTCCGTCAAGATGCATATTCGCACTTTATTGATCCTTGTGACTATTGAAAAAGAATTGGAAAGTGAACCACGAAGAAACTTTTTTTGCAGCAGTATCAACGCATTCTTTCTCCCACATGCTGTTGAATGACAATGAAGAGTAAATGTCAGACGGCCATAAGAAAGATTACATAATCACTTACTGATAAGCAGGTAAATGCGACAGAAGTTTGTGTGCTTATGGGATTGATTACTGACATTGAGTCTTAGCCATGTTTTGAGTCAGCACATTACTCTGAAGTACATGTATAGTCTCACTGTTTTCCATGCTTACACTTTAATTCAGAGCACACGATTTTAGCAATGAAAAAGTTTCTTTGTGAATAGGGGTATGTGTATCTAGAGTAACTATTTAACATCTTAAACGAACTATTTTGCCTGACAGTTAAATCCATTTTCACAGATCACAAACCTTTTATTAAATGCAATTGAACTTTTTGATATTGAACATTTTGTATGCCACTAATCCAAAACAAAACAAAACAAAACAAAACAAAACAAAACAAAACAAAACAAAACAAAACAAAACAAAACAAAACAAAAC
>JAULKO010061667.1:0-10552 GCA_032356045.1 Mediaster aequalis | reverse complement strand
GGGTGGGTTAGTGTGGGGTTGGGTGGGGTTGGCTGGGTTGCTTGGTGGGCTAGTGTGGGGTTGGTTGGGGTAGGGTGGGGTTGCTGGGTGGGTTAGTGTGGGGTTGGGTGGGGTTGGCTGGGTTGCTTGGTGGGCTAGTGTGGGGTTGGTTGGGGTAGGGTGGGGTTGCTGGGTGGGTTAGTGTGGGGTTGGGTGGGGTTGGCTGGGTTGCTTGGTGGGCTAGTGTGGGGTTGGTTGGGGTAGGGTGTGGTTGCTTGGTGGGCTAGTGTGGGGTTGGTTGGGGTAGGGTGGGGTTGAGAGGCGTAGGGTGGGGAAACAATTGCGCCTCCATGATCTCCTTGCTGGGCCCACCATTGTCAGCTCCAATGCACAAATCCACATCCAGCAACACAACAGGCGCACACCTCAAAGTTAATTTGAAAATAAGTTTCCTTTGAAATATTGTTTTCACTTACACTTGCGCTTCCACAGTACCTTACATTAATAAAATATATCTCAAAGCATAAAATGAACATAACATTTAAAAATATAAAAATGCTATTAAATAAAAATGCTATATTAAACGATAGGCTTACACATATTATCAATTATACAAGTTACAATGTTATGATCCTCATGGAATTTCAAAAGCTTCTGTAGAATTAATATTGCTTCTACAACTTCCATCCACGTGAAGGACAGCGCCTTAAGTCATTTTGAATTGAATTAAGGTTAAATCGAATTAATATTGTCATGCACTGCTTACCAAATTTCGCAGGCGTCTGATCCAACGCGGATGTTGTGTCTCGAAAAAAGAAATCTGATGATTTAAAATAAACAAACACAGGAAAGAAAAACTTGATAATTATAATTCCGGGGAAATTGAAGATTGTATCTTGACCTACCAATGTTTTCTTAGTATTGTTTTTTTTTTCTAAAAGGAGGGAGAGACACGGGGGTGGGATTATGCACACTGTATCCCACATTCACACCCGTTTGGAACGTTTGCACTATCTTTCCCTTTTTGTCTCGTCAGTCGCCAGATTTGCGAGAAAGGACGTTCCTTATCTCATACACGGACCAAACTACCTTAAAGCCGATTTATATTGGATAAAAATGATCCTCGTAGGCTAATTGAATTTAAGTTAATCTCTTGAAACGCGAATGTTGTAATAACCGTACAAGGGTTAACTCCGTGGCATTCTCCCCTATGATTGTCAAATTGATTGGGTTATAGCCATGTCCCCGTGATATTTGGATTTAGCTGCATTTAGTCAAGGTCGAGGGTATTTTTGGAGAGAGCCTTCTAAGCATGTTATAAGTCTTAGAATCTGATTAGAAATGAGGAATGTGCCAACCAACGTCTCGAAGACTTGCCTTGCCGGAAATCTGAAAAAAACGATATTTCGCGTGATGCAGAATCTCTTTTCCTTGGGAAACTGAGTCAAAACATGGACCTTTTTACGGATAGCGCGCCTATGGGATTTTGTGTACAAAATTTAGCGCAAACTGTCCCACAATGCAGTGCTGAATTTATAGTCAACCTTCACTGCACACTTCCAGGCTATCCGTAAAAGGGTCTATAATTATTAGTGAAGTTTGTTCTTTATGCCAGTGACAAATACATTACTAATGACATTAGAGCGGGCCGAATTTGGCAAGCGATAGTTTACAATAAACGGAGGAAATGATGATGAGGTTTTCTGTACTAGAACATTTTAACCGCGGACGGCGGCTTGGCCTATAATGATACTGGAATAATCGTCACAAACTTCACGCGACTGATGTGATGACTTCGTTTAATCTGTAACATTAAAACACAATACGGACATTACGATAAATTCCGATTACAATCTTTAAATCATAATTTATAAAATATGCATGTACAGTATGTAAAATTAACTAATTAACGACATTTAAATCAACTCACGACTTTGCTGGACTTTGTAGCATTACTTCTAATTTCACGAGTGCATATGGAATAAACGCATGATGGCTTGGAAGCTGAAAAGTTTTCGATTGACGTGCGTGCTCAGCAACGCGTGTTCTTTTTGCCCCGTAGGCAAGATGGCGCGTATTACCGTGAAACTGCTTATTGTCTCACAAACATGACTTGTTGTGGTGTAAAACAATGACAAACTGAAGCAAATCGAACAAAATATTTTAAATGCTGCGTACACGCGCAAAGGGCGATCATGCGTATAAAGTGAGCGCAAGCGCTACAACGCGCGCAGCGCAGAGAGCCACCGATGAGCAGAGTAGAGAAGGCGTCTAGAGGCACACGGCTCTTCACGATACTCAACGTTAAGCTCGTGAAACGCCCATACGCAGTTTTTTCCACGAGGGGCTGCGTGTCCAGGTTCTGGTCAACCAAATTATTATTTATTTTGGTAGAAATAAAAGTGACCCCGATTTTTTTCCTCTTGGAAAAGTATTTGGAAACAGGGAAGGAAAGGAAGACCATTGGGGGAGGGATAGTACCATTAGTGACGTGGTGGCGCATTCATTGTATAAGCTTCATTAATTTTCATTAGTTTATATCATCACAACCAACAACAGAATCAGGGTCAAGAAAAATACAATGTTCTTGATCTTTTAACTGAAGTGCTACGTACGCATCATCCATATTCTGATACTTGGATGAACAGACTCAGGAAACATTCTTGGGCTTTTTATTTGAGAAATAAACCTTACACCTGGGGATGGAGGATGCCTCGTATGCTCCCGCGCCTCTCCCACGAGTACAGTCCAACACTTGAGAAGGGAAACAGGCTTCAAAGTTTGTGAAAGACGTAAACTGACCGAGAAGATCTTTTTTACAAATGTCACGGTGAAGATTCAATTGGAAAGATAGTGGTCACCTCAAAACCGTTTGAAAACCTTTCCTTTCTTGTCGATCCATTACAAATCTCGGACAGGTGGCTTGCACGGGGTGTGTATATACGGGTAACTGAAAGCGCCAAAGACGACGTGCGGCCGCACGGCAGAGGTAATTAAATAACAATGTTCGTTTTTAACTGCGAATTTCACTTTCTATTGAAATGTTTCACATTATTTTGCATCTAGGTGTTATTTGGGTCCAAATAAGGGGTTATATTGCAAGTAATCCATTTTCAGTAAAGATTTTTAATTTTTACTGAAAAGTAGCCACATCGTGCTCTTATATCTAAACAAATTAAAATGAAATTTCGTAGTTAAAAACGAACGTGTTCAAGTTTTGGATAAATCCAGCTGTCTTCAGAAGAGAGGCCAAAATTGCTGTAGGCATCCAGGATTGTGCACGCAGTATAAATATGTAGAATTACAATGTTTGTTTATGTTGGGAAATTGCGCTGCACGATCAATGTCATGACGTCAGGAATCAAACAAAATGGCGGCAGCACCAGAGTCCACCAACTGCTGACCAACGGCATTCTAAAAATATCTAAATAACGCAGATCTCAAGATGTTGGGGTTGGCATGCCGATTTGGACACCATCAACGAGGATGAGGAATACAAACAGCAATCAGCATACACAAATAGCCACGGCAAAGGCCGATCGATATTACGGCAGCTGAATATATACAATCTTCTGCCGACTGGGCCATTGTCTGCCCCAAAAGCCGCAGTTTCTTCTATAGATTTGCTTTGGTTGCCAGGTGGTTTTGAAATGTCTATTTTTGTGGCAAAATGGCGATTGTGGACGGCCCATCAATGGCTGCCCCCACCTCACTCATGCAACCGTAAAATGAATTGTTGTTGGATTTATTATTACGTTGACACGCAATCGTGCTTCTTTTTTTTTTACGAAATACAGTTTTTGTTCCTGTCGACAGACACCACTCCCCCCTCCACTGACAATAATGCGCCGCAATATTTGTCCACAAGAAGGTAATATATTTAACGATATTCTAAAATGTATGTGTAAATATTCAGCTACCGTTTGCCTTTAAAAATACAAACATTCTTGCTTTTGACACACACTAGAAGAACTAGTAAAAACCCCAATCTTTCAAACAGATAGACAGATTGGTAACTGGTTTATTATTTCATTAAAAGACAGGATGTGGCAATTCAAGGGTTGAATTGCATCCAAACCAGGACAACTCCGTAAAACCATAACCCCTCTTCCTTGAGAAAAAAAACAAGCAGAATAACAATTACCCAAATATCATCATAAAACATGCTTAAAACGAATATTTAGAAATAAATTGGGCTAATGGGCAATTCCACGGTCACTCACGTTGCATTTCTGAAGTACTGGGTTGCTTGTAAGTTTTAAGTTTTTCGTTTTTTAAGAAGCTGGTGAAATTATTCCAATTTTCAGACCTATAGCCAGGCGGGGTAACCATACTGTGGAAATGCCCATATCCTGGGGCGTCACTCGGCCATTTTGAGGGGGGGGGGGGGTTGAATGGGGGGGGGGGCTGAAAATCTTTCTCACGATGAGGGCGCCATTCAATCACCAACTATTATGCACGATGTACTCGACCATCAGGGGCCTTCTTTTTTTGCCGACAGCAACACGATTTTTGCAGACAGCGGCACGATTGGGGGTGTCACACCCCCACCCCCGCCCGCCCCTAGCGACGCCCCTGCCCTACTTCAAATCCTCTAGACTGCATTTTGAAAGTTACTTAGATTTAGTGCGGATAGTTTCTTTTATTTCATCGGTAATCAAGCATGACACTGAAATATAATTGAAGGAACAGGGAAGCATGTTAGAGTAATGTGCAAATGAGGAAAACCCGAAGGGTTTCGAACATGGCGCAAACGTACAAAAACAATCTCTCCACGTTTATTGTTGCCGTGAAAGCGCCCCAAGTGTCTTCCATTCGAACCGTCGGCGCGGGATATGTCGAATTTCTCTAAACTCGTGGCTCTGGAATTCCAGTTGATATCTGCAAATAAGTGCAAGGGTAGAAACAAAATCCTCGCACGTTAAGGTACTGATAAGAACATCCCTCTCGAAATCCTTTTTACTGCGATTTGTAAGTATCTGTCATCGTTTCGATTAGTGTGATCTAGTCGTCGATTCCTATCACGGCGTAGAATGTTACTTAGCCCATAGCCAGCAGCATTAGATGCCACGACAATGATTGTTTTGACACATGCATCAGCCTTCATGGCTGGCAACGTGTGACTCGGGAAGCTTGAGACGTAAACACCTGTACAGCGTATTGTGCTTCTTCGTTGTCGTATCGGGCCAAGTTTTCTCAAAGTGAAGATGGAATAGAGGAATTTCAAATTAGCATCCAAACCGAGGGTGGATGTGCTCCCTTTTGTTGCGAGGATTAAAAAAGAAAAGACTCCAGCGTCTTAACAATGGCTTAGCATTCCGAGCCTCGGCTTCGGTGCTAATGTGAAATTCGTCTATAGGTTATAAAAGAACACACTTATACAACAGCGACTCAATGCCGAGCGGATTAGCTGGGGCCAATTTCATGGAGCTGTTAAGCACGAAAATTTGCTTAGCATGAAAATTCTTCCTTGATAAAAACAAGATTATCAACCGAATTTTCATGTGATGTATATTGCTTGTGACTGGTATTCAGCTGTTGTTTACTTAGCATGAAAATCACATGGACTTTTGGTCGGTAACCTATTTTTACAAAGCAGGACATTTTTTGTGCCAAGAACATTTTCCTGCTTAACAGCTCCATGAAATTGGCCCCATAGCGTAGTTTATACTAGTTGCGATAATTGTAACCCTTGGTCCAGAAAGGGGGACCTTAGGGTTACGAACAATTCTATTCATATCTCTTGAATGTGCAACCAGTGAATAATACCTTCTTGAATTTCATCATTTCTAAAATCCTAGTGCCCACAAAAACAATACTGAGCATGTCCAGTCAGGTTGAGTTTTTAAAAACTGAAATCTGTGGTTTTGAGGCATATTTTCAAGGCTCCATTGTTTACTGGATACACAAGATATCAATAGAATTGCTCATAACCCTAAGGTCCCCCTTTCTGGACCCAGGGTTACGATTATCGCAACTAAGTTTATATATAATATGCGCAACAACATTGGGAATAGGGTGAAGAAAGTACTTGGAAAGAATTCCGTATCTCACCGCCACCTTAGACCTCATGTACGAAGTCAATGGGCCATGACAGAAAAAGTATTTTCAGAGAAAAACTTGAAATTTTCTCACTCCTAAATTAGTGTTTCTTCATCAGATTTACACTTCTTGGTAGTTGTCAAGTGGGGCAAACAAGGGCAAACAAGTGGTGGTGAGATATGGAATTCTTTCCAAGTACTTCTGTACCGTGACCCATAAAACAGGCGATTATTTCTGTCATGAAATAATAATAAAAACAAAATTTGAGAGCTGGTTTTACCTAGTCCCGTCGAACCCGCTGGTGCCATTTGTCTAAACGTCGTCGCTGGGGGCAGCAAACAAATGTGACGTCTTATGATCATCAAGAACGTGAGGGCGCTCTTCAAAAACGTATACCATTATGTACAGCTCTAAATGTGGTCGCACAGACAACAATACAAATGATTTATCGCACGATTTTAAGTTTTGCATTTAGTGTCGCAAAATACGCCTGCTTTTTTCCCCATGGTACAGGGAAATGGGGGGGGGGGGGGATTATATTGGCCATCCCCCTGTCCAAAAAGTGGGGGGGGGGAGGGGGGGTTTATACCCCCGCCCGGGATTTACGCCCATGCTTGCAAGGGATGTACAGATGCTACGAAAGCCAACTAATTTACTTCATGAATAGCGCGTTTTGGTTTGATATATATATTCGTTTTATCACGCCATGATGAAATCAGGGCTTGTCATCCACAGTTTCGATATTTGAATATGAAATGAGATGTAGTAAGAATGTTCAAGTGCATAAAGAATAAAAAAAATTACATAGGAATTGTTTGAAAAATTACGGTCAAGCAAGTGTGTTTTGGACTAAAATCTGCAATTTAACATGACTTTTGTGCGCACAGATTTCCTCAATCCTGATTCGTCAGCTGCCACGTAATGAGATTCGTGTAGGATAACAGTAGATTCTCTGTAAATGAATAATTCGAAAAGTGATGTATATTTACAAAAAGGAGACACTAAATGTGTTGGGAAACTGCATTTGTTGAACAGTCACAACATTTTGCTTAAACAAGAGATTTACTGTAACAATACATCAAACTGTACGACAACGATCAAGAAATAGTACATAATGAGAATTTACTGTATTCTTTTGACATTTTCAACAGAAAAACTACTGTAAATGTACATAACTGTTTTACAGTGTACGGAATTGAAGGTAGGGCTTGTGTCAGGCAAAAGTGAACAATACCTTAGGATTTATTTTTTTTACAGTACGCGAATGAAACGATCAAGTTCAGCCATAAGTTTATTATACACATAAGTTTCGGTCTAAAGATGCGCTCCCATAGGATACCCGCTAGCGGCATTAGTCAAAAGCGGACGAAGAAAATATCCAAACAAGACACATTTTCTGACAAAATGTTCTCAAATCTCTTTTTCCTTATATTCCTTGCATATAACTTCTGCGGGAACCGTCTTCGCTGGTGTTGTAATTTTATATGGTGCTATCATTTTTAAAAAATGTATTCCAATAAAACAGCTTTTTGTTTCTTGATGAAAGAACAAAGAGCGTCAACTATACCCCGGGAGCACTGGTAAGACTCAATCGGTAAAGTGACTCTACTGGACATTTGGTATCACTCCGACACCCATGTATCATAAATTAGTTCACGCGAATGATAATGTTTTGACGTCATGAAACATAATTAACCCCCCCCCCCACCCCTACACCACCACCACCCCCACCCCACCCCACAACCACCCCCACCCCTACACCATCACCACCCCCACCCCTACACCACCACCACCCCCACCCCTACACCACCACCACCCCCACCCCACCACCAGTATAATAACTGTTACAATCAAATCCATGTGTCAGCTTGATGGATCGTTTCTGCTGGCAGTCCATGGCCTTTGAGATCACGTTACTCCATGTTCTTGTTGCAGTATGGCGAGTTGATAGACTCAGTTCATCGGTTACGACAATGATGCAGCCATTCTGTTAATAGCGAGAGCAACGACGTAATCCATATACCTCCCAAGGCGATAAAGGCCCAATCGTAGCTTCCCGTCTGGTCATATGTCCAACCTAAAAATGAAGGAAGAAAAAAGTAGTTTGAATATCAACCTCGTCTCCATGGTGTTTGAGCAATACGCTTCCAGCCGCTCTCTCACCCTGGTATTGGATCATTTGCATATCCAAAGATGTTGGATATTTTAATTAGGTGCATTGCAGATGATTGTGTTCGGTGTGAGTATAGTCTGGCGCTGCAAGATGGTGTTCGCTTCCATAAACAGGCTACGCTACAGGGTACCAAACTATAGGCTATAAAATCAATGCACTGCAGGTACAGGTAGGCCTACATTATCGTAAATTTTCTAGGCTGGTGCATGAAGCTCACACTAGATACACGACCATTCATGTAGGGTTCCATACTTACGAAAATGGACTTAGGTTTGGTGGTAGAACCATCTTGGACATTTTTAAAGATTGTTAAAATTTGTGCGTGGTTTTAATTCTAATGCACATTTCTTGTGAAATTATATTCACTGAATAGTTACTTGCGATTATAATAATCATGTTGTTATTGTGGTAACCAGTCAGAATAGGCGGGTACTTTGCCATCCAGGACGAAACTAGACCCTGGGGACGACGTTGATCGTTCCAGCAAATTGCTGGTCTGGGGCCAATTCCATAGCGCTGCTAAGCACAACAATTTGCTTAGCAAAATTCTTCCTTGATAAAAACAGGATTACCAACCAAATTTGAATGCGTTTGTTTATTGATTGTGACTGGTATTCGGCTGTTGTTAGCTTAGCATGAAAATCACATGGACTTTTGGCTGGTAACCTGCTGAGTTACTGAGCAAGACATTTTTGTGCTAAGCAAATTTGTGTGCTTAACAACCCTATGAAATTGGGCCCTGGTTCCCAGCACCGTGCAGGTAGGCCGATACTTTATCAGAAAAAATTTCGTAGTGACAGCGGAAAAGCGCTGTGCTATAGTAACTGCATGTATATAGGCAAGTACGCATCGTACTACGAATGTGGACGAAACCCCGCTGTTCATTTTGCTCAACATTTTTGATTTGAGTCCAGTCCCCTCTCTTTAACTTTCCAGAATTATTATGACAATTCGAGACAAAGGCAAACCCACCCATCCCCTTCAGAAGTTTTGAACTTTTCGATTCTTTGTTCACTATCCCCTACCTGGAAAGAACCCGAGACTGAACGTCACAAATGACGTCAACACTTCCATCCAGCTAAAGGCACTGACCATGAGATCAACCCCGAGTAGTTCCCGGATGTAGACATCAATCAATGAACCGATGGCACCGCACGACCCATAGTATAGAATGGCAAGAGTCATCATCAGCCAATATGACGTCACCCAGGGTACGACAAAGAAAGTCATGTAACTCGGAACGATAAGTACCAGCAAACTTGATCGCAACTTCAACAGTCCTCGGTCTACGATGATGCCCACACCGATCTTGAAGAAAATGTTACCGATCCCGGCGGCGGTGACGAATGTTACGGCTTCGTAGGGGGTGAAACCCTTCGCCTCTGCCTGAGGAACGAAATATATCAGCCACATGTCGGACACAAAACGAAAGCAGATGTACATGAGTGCCGCGATCCAAAAGGAGAACCGAAAACAAACAGAGAATCCGAAATGTTCAGTCAGTGCTGTCAAGAGGTTTCTGACAGCGCGAGGTCGCGATGTCTCGTTTGTTTTGTCAGCACTTTCTCCGTCCCCTGGATCACCTTCAGTGGGGGAAAGCGGCTGATACTGGTCACTGTTCTCTGTTTTTGTCGATGGTGATCTCAGGAGGGCGCCACATACAGAGAGATGCATGCTGATTCCCCCGAGGAGCATCATGGCGCCTCTCCAGCCGTACGTATCTAGAAACAACTGGGCCAACGGCGCAATGATAAGCGTGGCCGTCGCGTATCCTGACGTCGCAAGACCATTGGCGGTGGCATAGTCCGTTGGAAAACATCTTCCGATCTTGGCTCTTGTCAGAATATTGGAAAAACCTAATCCGCACACTACAAGATAAAATACAGAGAGATTGAAATTGGTGACGCAGAGTTGATTTCTACTTCACGGGGATCATATACCCTACATCGGGGATGAGGGTGGGGCGGATGGGATGAAGGTATGGCGGGGTGGGATGAGGGTAGGGTAGGGTGGGGCATGGTAGCTGTTCCCCCGCAGTTCCCGTAATCTTTGGTTCATTTAGCGTTGATAGCGGTATTACGTATTCTGTAAATTATAGGCGTATACTGTGTGTTCGAAAGAGGAATTTTATTCATGATTTGCGACTCATTTTCGTCCTCAGCGCCACGCAGTAGTCATGGTAGTACCCTCATTTTGTACAAGCCGATTGGTTTATAAAGTGTGAACACCCCAACCTCCACCTCCCAACAATACATGTACATGGACTCAGTGGCGTAGCTAGGATTTTACTAGTGGGGGGGGGGGGGGGGGGGGGGGGGGGCATCGGCATCTGATGGGGGGGGCCCCAGCTTTCTGTGG